>JAWPHD010005147.1:0-169849 GCA_037043455.1 Cyrtodaria siliqua
CATGTATATACCGTAGAAAACCTAATGCGCTAATGGATGTCACATGAACAGAAAATGTAAATAATTCTGCGCCGCATTGTTTACAAACAATTTTTTTTTTTTTTTTTCAATTTCACGAATTGGTCTATGCTGATGTTTTCGTGTACAAATTTTAGATCAGACAATACAAATACAAATCCAACAGTTATTTGGTTATGCTCAATATATGCTAAATACTTGCGGATAGTGTCCCTTTAAATGCTAATAACACATTTAGTTATCATCATAATTTAATATTGCTTATATTTAAAACACATTCTTTAAAGCAATGACTGAATGTAATCTAATTATCAAATTTATTTTGTGTTTTATTGGATGAATCTGTTAAAAATATATATGGGTGAGTTTTCATGCGATTTTTGTCGAAATTGCACACTCCATTGATATGAATATAATGTAAATGATTGGTATATTTTTCATCTAGTGTACATTGTGCAAATGGATTGGAATTTGGACCGCAAGCTCTATCAACCTTCCCAGTACTATAGATTACAAAAGATACGTAGTATATACACTGTTGATTATCAACTTTATTTTATGCATGAACAATTTTCATAATGTTCAGCCCAGTGTGGTTGCCGGGGGCCCCGTTTGGTCACGGGGCAAAGAATACGGCCACTGCAGATCCCTTTGGAGGGGGTAGGCAGAGGGGGTAGAATCCCCCCAAATTCATGTTCATTTTATCATTTTTTGTTCATGTTCATTAAAGGTCTTCATCATGATCCCTGCATTGTTTCAGGTGCTATCTCGCTCGCATCAAAAGAGCAGTGGCAGAAAAACACTAACGTGGCTCCAGCGTAAATGGGAGTTTCTACGATAGAATTTGCAGCAACTCTGCAGTTCAGGGTGAGAAGGTTCTAGGCCCATTTTCCATATTTTATCTCGATGTACATGGAAGATGAGCCTGGCATGTTCATGCCTTTTAGGTGCCATATAACCTTTTCATGTGTTGGTGCACCTTAAAACCCCAATTCAATTCAATTCATAATGTTCAGCATCTTAAATTTAGGGCCTTCATTTATTCAAAGTTTGCATTTTGTTTAATCTTTTTTATAAACAAATCATATTTCAAAATACTGTATACTTTGCGTTACGAAATACAGACAATCTTTAGTTTCCAGAAAGATAAAACAAATTTGCACATTTTTGAAGCATAACATCTTATTAAACCATACCAGAATCGTGGATTATTTCATGATTAATAGAATAATATGTCGGTGCCTTTTACTGTAAAGGTTATTAGGCTTATCACTAAAACGTCCTGATGCCTTCACAGTTTGAACCAGTTGGTTGGTTGATTGATGTTTTATGTCATTTTCAGCACATTTTAGGCTATATGGCAGTCGATTTGTTATTGGTGGAGGCAGACGAACCTTTTTTTTTTGTGGGGGTAGAACCAGTACTGTATACCTCTCGCCATCCCTATATTTTCATGAAACTATTAGGTGGAGATTGTTAGGCCTATGGAAAATGAATTCCCTGATGTCTACATTTATTTTTTCTTTATTTTTTTACAGAATGTAGATTAAATCGGATCTCATCTAGCATTCGTTGAAGGTAAGCTACTTTTAGTTTTATCCATGTTCAGACATAATAATATTCGTCTGTAGTTATGGCCATGTAGTGCGTTAAATATATGATTAATAAGCTTGTTCAATTTTTTCTTATTTGGTGAGAGCATTATATGCAGCAATATTAAATTTCCTTGAAATCTGCATCTATATATATAGGAGCCAATTTATTGGCTATTGGTCCATGTACAGTACAGCTCACGCGAAACCCACAATTTACTCGATTCGCCGAGTTTGATCGTATCGAGTTCCGCGCGGAGTCCGTGTTTGTACTCGGCGAATTCATGTGGCGAATGTACGCCATTGTCGAGTCGCTCACACTCTTAGTTACTCCGCGTAGAATCCAATTAACCATGAGTGCACATCTGTGGTGATTTATTATTGGGAAAAAAATCTGAATTTTCCGACAACTTTTTAACTTGTCCGATATCGCACTTGAAAAAGCAATCAGTCGCCAGAAAAAGTACAAACAATGAGACGCTGAGTGCATCTTTTATGTGCAAAGTTGACACGACTGATAAATACAATGAATAAATTTCGTATTTCAAACTTTTAATGCATTTAATCACAAGTTTCGTTTGTTTTTGTTGTCCAAAAGTCACAGTTTTCCTACCGACATAAATACCCATAATCCTTGGCCATGTAGGTATCTTTTAACAAGGCGGCACTAATAACGGGTTGATGACCCGGAATTCTTTACCATTTTTTTCTGATTATTTCTGACTAAAGAACCCATCGATGTAATAATAAACAGCAGAATAGTAAAATTTGTTACAAAGAAAAGAATAATTAAAAACATAATTATAATTTCCAGTATAATAATTACTAATTGAATGTTATGTTGTCGCCACGAAGCCGGTAATAGGAACCGCCATATAACTGTTGTGACCCAGTATAGCAAATCCAAGCATTCAAATTTTCCCACATCCGCTTTTCTGAAACAAATAAGTCTTCTGCTTCGATTTTTAGCTCTACTGATCAGAGATCAGCAGAGCTTATGCCGTGGTGTGTTGTCCGTCTGTCTGTCCGTAAACTTTTATTTGTAGCGACAACTCCTCTGAAACTACTGGATGGATATTCATGAAACTTTACAGAAATTTTGCCCATAAAGTCTAGTTGATCCTAGCAAAAATTCCTGTTGATGTGAAATCCAAGATGGCCGCCAAAGCTAAAAATAGATTTTTAAAAAATAAGTTTGTAGCGACTACTTCTTGAAAACTATAAGTGATATTGATATGGGACTTTTTCTAAAATGATCAGCATGACATGATGTTGATCCTTGTCAAAAATCATTTTGATTCAACGTTAAACATGGCTGCCAGTGGCCATCTTTGTTTACATAGAATTATATAGTAAAAACTTGTAGCGACTACTCCTCTGAAACTACTTGACGGATTGTCATGAAACTTTACAGGAATGTTGCTCTTGATGTCTAATTGATCCTAGCAAAATTTCAGATCTGCCAGAAATTCAAGATGGCCGTCACAGCTAAAAATAGATTTTTAAAAAATAAGTTTGTAGCGACTACTTCTTGAAAACTATAAGTGATATTGATATGGGACTTTTTCTAAAATGATCAGCATGACATGATGTTGATCCTTGTGGAAAATTATTTTGATTCGACGTTAAACATGGCTGCCAGTGGCCATCTTTGGTTACATAGAGTTATATAGTAAAAACTTGTAGCGACTACTCCTCTGAAACTGCTTGACGGATGTTCATGAAACTTCACAGGATTGTTGCTCTTGATGTCTAGTTGATCCTAGAAAAATTTCAGGTCGGCCGGAAATTCAAGATGGCCACCACAGCTAAAAATAGATTTAAAATAAATAAGTTAGTAGCGACTACTTCTTCAAAACTATAAGAGATATTGATATGGGACTTTTTCTAAAATGATCAGTATGACATGATGTTGGTCCTTGTCGATAATCGTTTTGATTTGGCGTTAAACATGGCTACCAGCGGCCATCTTTGTTTACATAGAGTTATATAATGAAAACTTGTAGCGACTACTCCTCTGAAACTACTTGATGGATTTACATGAAACTTCACAGGAATGTTGCTCTTAATGTACTCGTGGCGTAAGTACGCCGAGAAGCTTTTCCGACTCCGCATAGTTTTATCATCGAAACTCCACGTGAAGTGTTGGTTTCGCGTGAGCTGTACTGTATCTCATCTGGACAGGGCTATATCCAATATGATTGATAGTGGTCAGTGTCTTAATATTAGTGTTGGGAATTGGTTGAACATTTGTGATCGATCATCAGAATTTTCAACCAACCGATGATCGATCATTAATCGATTAAACATGGCTTCCATATAATACACCAGTGTAAGCCTTTTTCAGACTATACTGAAGAAAAGAAACACATTCAAGTATATTATGGTCATTAAGTAATTGAATGAAACTAACCAAGCATTATTTTAAGTATAATTTGTGATACCTCATTAGAGATATATGATTACTTGTTGCAAAATTGAAACCCATTTCATTCTCTCGTACATTTTAGTAAAAGAGAATGAAATAAGTTACAATTTTTCAACAACTGAGTAAACTTGATCGTGAAAAATGTAATCGAGCTTAACTGACCGATGCTCGATCAAATTGATTAATCGGAACAGCACTACTTAATATCGATGAAAGGTCGGACAATAGACGAGATTAGTAAATTAATAAATACTGAAAAAGGGACCAGATTTATGGCCAAAATGCTATGTTTTGATTTGTTAACAATCCCCCTTATTTTTTTTTTGGGAGGATTAAAAGCCAGGACAAGTCGAAAACAATTGAACTAGACATATCGCACAAGAAACACCAGAGTTATGGCCCTTTAATTATTTAACATGCTTCGGTTTGCTTTGTTAAAGCTCTAGACATTCATTTTCCATCTGATCTTAACCATTTAACTCGGACAGATTGTTGATTTTACTGAAAGCTTGGACAAGTTGAAAACCAGCCAGATTTGATGTGTAACACCAGAGTTATGGCCCTTATTTATTTAAAAATGCTATATTTTTTCTGTTAGGTCTTTAGCACAAGCATACTGAGGTTTTAAAGCTACAACGTACTTCATTTTTCATCTGATCTTTACCACACTTGGTCAGATTGTTTATATCAATGAAAGCTTGAAAAGTAGTAACCATTAAGTAGCTATAAAGGTTGATGCAGGATTCACAGAACAAAGTCAACCAAAACACGCATACAAAGCTAACAACAATTATAAGGGAAAATAAGAATATCGGTAGAACCGATGGATGCTCACTGAAATGTATCCTCAACATATCATATGACCTTGTATCACTCAGCAGTTTTCAATTTTCAGTTCCATTAGTTGTTTTTGACTTGTGCTTCGGACAAGAATTACAAGTATAAAATTACAAAGGGCAATACTTCTAATTTGAATGAAGATTGGTTGTAGATCTCTGCACTTTCTCTCATTGCCTTTTATCATTGTGTGAAGTTTCATTGCAGTCCCATTAGTAGTTTCGGAGTTATGCTACGGGCATGAATTATAAGTATAAAATTCCAAAGGGAAATCATTCTATTTTGAATTAAGATAAGAGTTATGGGTTTGTGCTTTACACTTCCTCTCCTTGGTCCTTTTTACTGTGTGACTTTTGAGTTATGCTCCAGACAAGAATTGTAAGAATAAAATGACAGACGGCAGTAAATCTAATTTGAATGAAAAAAGAGTTATGGTTCTTGTGCTCTGCACTTATTCTTACTGCCTTTTATCATAGTGTGAAGTTTCATTTCATTCTCATTAGTGGATTTTGAGTTATGCTCTGGACAAGAACTATAAGTATAAAACTACAAAGGACAATAACTCTTAATTTGATTGAAGACAGAGTTACGGTTCTTGCTTTCTGCACATCCTCTCATTGCCCTCTATCATTTTGTGAAGGTTCATTGTCAGACCATCAGTAGTTTAGAAGTTATGCTCTGGACAAAAGTGGGACGGATGGAAAGACAAAAAATTTCAGGGAACATAAAAAGGAGCAAAGTATACGACACCACACACATAAAAGTACTGCCTTGGAACGGTCAGTGGCACTATCCAAATTTGAGCATAAACCAGCTAGGTTCAATTACTAACACCAGAATTATGGCCATATTTCTTTTTAGCTCTACTGGCTGAATGCCAGACGAGCTTATCGGACGACATGTCTGTCATCAGTCCGTTAACCTTTTCTTGTGGGCACTCTAATCTGTCCGTTTTAATATGTTGTGGCATCGTCAGTCCTCCCATCTGTCCGTTTTTCCGTCCGTCCGTTAAGTTTTACCTGACAACTGATTGTGTCTAATAACTTTCGAAGTATAGTGTTTGCAACAATGCAACTGTGTACACCTCTTCAGCATGATCCAATAAATCAGTCAATCAGAAACGCTACCAGATTCTTGGTAAAATGGCTGCCACATCAGACTTTGTTCTGGACGTTTGTCTTGAAAACAAACACGCATCGCAGATGATCTAGACTAACCTGTTATTTGATTTGATTTTGGGATGATGATGAGATGTTATCCTCAAAATATATCCTGTTATGAGATTCCCAATTTGCCCCCACCTCCACATTATAGTTACCTAACAAGGCAAGCTGTTCCTTTTAAAGGAAAACTTTATTAAGTGCTTTTTCCTCTTAATTTCTTTTTAATTTGGTTTACCAATTGATTTAGATCTATAGGATTGTTATGTACAAAGTTAAAGATTTTCAACATTGCAATACACACCCAGTATACTAAAATTATCTTTAATAAGTAGAGAAAGAAGTGTCTAAACAAACAGCATTCAGTTTTAAACAGCATTCACAAAAGAATTTGACATACAAAAACCAAAAAAAGATTTTTCCTACCTACCTACCTACCCATCTGAGTTATGGACCTTCATTGGGTCATGCTGAACATGTGTATAAAGTTTCGTTGTTGTCCACCTTAATATACTTTAAAACTTTACTGGCAAGGTTAAGTTACATATTAAACCTTTTTCAAAGGGGAATAATTGAAAAAATTAGAACCACAGAGTTATGGGTCTTTATCAGATGTCACTGGATTAATTATGCTGAAGTTGTGTGCAAAGTTTCATTGTTGCATACCTTATACTTAGAAAGTTATAAGCCACAATCACTTGTAAAATGCCAGGTTAAGTTCCAAGTTAAACCTTTTTTTAAAGGGGAATAATTAAAGAAATAGGAACCAGAGAGTTATGGGCCTTTATCAGATGTGTCGCACGCTAGAATCATGTCAGTGCCTTGAAGGTCAGTGTCACAGTTGGAGGTCAAAGGTCTTCTTTTTTTTCCGTGTCAGCCATTAGTCCAAAACTACTGAAGGGACTTGCATCAAACTTCACACAAATGTTCATCACAATGAAAAGGTGTGTCGCATGCAAGAATCATGTTAGTGCCTCAAAGGTCAAGGTCACATTTAGATACCAATATCTGCATATTTTTTTCAGCCTCAAATCTACCTTTTATTACTGAAGTTAAGACACTTTTTTCTTCAGATACATTTAACTATTTCTTGTGTGTTTGTATCCTTTCACAACATTGCAGATGGTTTGCAGTGGGGGCATCCATGTCCCATGGTCACATTTCTTGTCTTTATTAATGATAACTAACACCTAGGCTATCAATTTGTTCAACTGAAGCCACGGGGTAAAAAATGATTGTGGCCCGGAGGTTCGGAGTTTGTATATATATATATATATAGATTTGTTTGTTTATTTGTATGGTGTTTTACATCATTTTCAACACATAGATTTAAAATCATTTTGCACATTTTCACATAGACTTGTATAAGGAAAACTTTGAAAAAATCGTCTTCTCCAAAACCACAAGGTATAGAGCTCTCATATTTTGCATGTTACATAAGCTTATGGTCCTTTACCAAGCTTATTAAAATGGTGACCCTAGGGTCAAATCTGACTCTGCTCCTGGGGTCACCATTTTATTAATGAGTAATGATACAATTTTAAAAAAGTGTTTTTTTTTGTACAAAAAGTATGAGTAAAATACTCAAAAACTCAGCTTATCTTCAGCTCTGGTACTGTTATATGAAGAGGAAACTTAGGGTTGCATTTGGGTCACTGGGATCAAGGTCAAGGTCACTGTTACTATAAATAGAAAAATGGTTTCCATTCAATTTCTTCAGTTAGGAATGAGATATTGGCATGATTTTTTTTGATAGGTAGCTTATATAAAAAGCAAGTTTGGGATTGCATTTGGTGTCACTGGAGTCTAGGTCAAGTTCATTGTTACTTAAAATAGAGAAATGGTTTCTGTTCAATAACTTCAGTTAGGAATGAGATATTGGCATGAAACTCTGAGGATAGGTAGCTAATATAAAAAAGAAGCTTGGGGCGGCATTTGGGGTCACTGGATTCAAGGTCTAGGTCAAATTAGAAAAACGGTTTCTGTTCAGTAACTTAGTTAGGAATGAGACATTGACATGAAACTTCCTGGATAGGAAGCTTATATAAAAAGCAAACTTGGGATTGCAGTTGGGGTCACTGGGTTCAAGGTCAAGGTCAGTGTTACTAAAAATAGAAAAAATATTTCTGTTCAATAACTTCAGTTAGGAATGAGATATTGACCTGAAATTGTATAGTGGTAGCTTATAGGTAAAGGAAGCTTGGGATTGCATTTGGGGTCACTGGGGTCAAGGTCACTGTTACTAAAATAGAATTTGTTTTTCAGAATTAGCCCCCTTAAATATTTTATAATGAGTTTGCTTTAAGTTCACGAACGTCGTATATAACCTTACAGGTGTTGAAATTACGTAAAACAACATACAAACAAACAAACAAACAAACAAACAAACGTCCAGTTTGTCAGTTGAACTTGTCAACTTGAAAAAAGTTGTATCACAAATACTGTATGTTGAAAAGAAACTAAAATCTATTGTGAACATCTTGCATACACTATTCAAATGACTCATCTTTAACATTGTGGAAACCCCGGCTTTAACGCCAGCAGGCGTTTCTCTTGTTAATATGCAAGTTAGGTAGAAAAACTAAAGGGATGCCGCAAGTAAAAAAAAAATCAATATTGTCGCTTGTCGCTTTCAGTTAGCTGACACTCAATCCTTAATCTACCATCAGGCCTACGGCCCTGAGAAGACAAAATGCATGTATTTAGGATGGGGCACCATCAACTTCACGCTAGTTTGGTTGATACTTAATCAAAGTGTTTTAAAAAACAATGCATGGTTCAATTTCCTTTTTTTTGGAGATATTGGTTTTTAGCTCTACTGATCAGAGATCAGCAGAGCTTATACTGTGGTGCGGCGTCCGTCGTCTGTCTGTCCGTCTGTCTGTCCGTCCGTCTGTCTGTCCGTCTGTCTGTCCGTAAACTTTTTTTTGTAGCGACTATATCTCTGAAACTACTGAATGGATTTTCATGAAACTTTACAGAAATGTTGTCCATGAAGTCTAGTTGATCCTAGCAAAAATTCATGTTGATGTGAAATCCAAGATGGCCGCCAGATCTAAAAATAGGTTTTTAAAAAACAAGTTTGTAGCGACTACTTCATGAAAACTATAAGTGATATTGATATGGGACTTTTCTAAAATGATCAGCATGACATGATGTTGGTCCTTGTCGAAAAATTCAAGATGGCCTCCACAGCTAAAAATAGATTTTTAAAAAAGAAGTATGTAGCGACTACGTCTTGAAAACTATAAGTGATATTGATATGGGACTTTTTGTAAAATGATCAGCATGACATGACGGTTATCAGAGTCAAAAATTGTTTTGATTCGACGTTTAACATGGCTGCCAGCGGCCATCTTTGTTTACATAGAGTTATATAGTAAAAACTTGTAGCGACTACTTCTCTGAAACTACTTGACGGATTTTCATGAAACTTCACAGGAATGTTGCTCTTGATGTCTAATTGATCCTAGCAAAATTTCAGTTTGGCCGGAAATTCAAGATGGCTGCCATGGCTAAAAATAGATTTTCAAAATACAAGTTTGTAGCGACTACTTCTTGAAAACTATAAGTGATATTGATATTGGACTTTTTGTAAAATGATCAACATGACATGATGTTGGTCCTTGTCAAAAATTGTTTTGATTCGACGTTAAACATGGCTGCCAGCGGCCATCTTTGTTTACATAGAGTTATATAGTAAAAACTTGTAGCGACTACTCCTTTGAAACTACTTGGCAGATTTTCATGAAACTTTACAGGAATGTTGCTCTTAATGTTTAACTGATCCTAGCAAAATTTCAGATCAGCCAGAAATTCAAGATGGCCGCCACAGCTAACAATAGATTTTTAAAAAGAAGTTTGTAGCGACTACGTCTTGAAAACTATAAGTGATATTGATATGGGACTTTTTGTAAAATGATCAGCATGACATGATGGTTATCAGAGTCAAACATTATTTTGATTCGACGTTAAACATGGCTGTCAGCGGCCATCTTTGTTTACATAGAGTCATATAATGAAAACTTGTAGCGACTACTTCTCTGAAACTACTTAACGGATTTTCATGAAACTTCACAGGAATGTTGCTCTTGATGTCAAATTGATCCTAGCAAAATTTCAGGTCGGCCGGAAATTCAAGATGGCCGCCACGGCTAAAAATAATTTTTCAAAAAACAAGTCTGTAGCGACTACTTCCTGAAATCAAAATCAATCAGTAGAGCTTCAAGGTCATTGACCTCTTGTGGTATTTACAAAAAAAATGAAACAAAAATGGATTTCTCCTGAAAGAAGACCACCACTCAAGTGGCTTCTGACCACCACACCATTCTGGATGGATGAATGGATTGATGGATGGATAGACAGACGGACTGACGGATGGGAGGACGGACAGATGGGTATAATCCATAGAATTACACAATCATGCACGAGCGTGTAATAAACTGAACAAAAAAATGAGGACACACATGTATACTTAAAACATTTTAGACATGTTTATAAAGGACAAGGTATGATAAGGGGGTATTTTGGCCCCCAATATATTCTAAATGCAGAAAAATAATATTTACATATAATCTATTATGCATATTGAAGTAAATTGATCATATTCTATCTTCAAAATATATTTTTATTTATTTTATTTATCTAGAAGATTTAATAGGGTCTCAAAAAACAGTATTTTTTGTAATTTTGTTATATTTTGTAGATTTTGGACCTTTCTGGGCAAGATTTTGATCCTAAAAATAAAGAGCGCACCTCCGAGCACACACAGTTTTTTGGCTGATGATGCATCTCTATCAAGTACCTGTTTCAACAAAAAAAATCAGCTGTGCTCGAGGGTGCGCTCTGTATTTCCAAGACCAAAAACTGATCGAAAATTGCTGAAAATGAACAAAAATGTCATTTTTTGAAAGAAAAGGCCTTGTTTGTGAGGCTGTTAAACTCATTTAGAGCCTTCAAACATACTTGTAATGAGTTTTAATATTGATTCAGTTCATTTGTAGTTAAATTAGATATCCAAAACTTGTGCATTAAAACTTTCAATATTGGGGGCCAATTTTGTTCCTTATCATACCTAGTCCAAAGTTTGTAAATTTCTTATGTAACAGTGTTATAGTATTGGCAAGTGATTATGATTAAATCAGTACTGAATTGATTATGTTAACTGGCTCTAAGTTGAAATAATTTCATTCACTGCATGTTTTCACATATTTCAGCACCGGCCGGTTATTCGATAATGGCTGGTGCCGGAAGACAGGACAAAGCATTGTGTAAGTGTAATTTACATATTCTAGAATGTTCATAGACTATAGTGTAAAGTGTTCGTATATATTGCAAACGTACATATAGTATATTTTGCTAATCTTTGGGCATTACTGAGCCGAAGGTTCAAAGTTGAGCTGTTGGGATCACTGACTTCATCCGTCGTCTGTCGTTAACTGCTGCTTTAAAAAAGTTCTTTTCAGAAGCTGCTTGACTTCACATGGATGATCCATAGATCAAAAGCTTTCAAGTTTGTTAAAATTAGATCAACACAACTTCCATTCTGGGTGCACTTTCTTTAAATAGTGGAACGCTTGAAAGATATTTTTATATGGACAGCTGAATGGATTTCAATGGTTATTGCTCAGAAATGGTCTCTTGATCGCTAAATGGTACTAGACTATCAGTTTTGTTCAAATGAAGTGTGGTATCAAAAGTGGAATTGGCTTGTTCATCCAAAGTTTGTTTATATGGACTTATGCTGGTCCTTTGAGATCATCAAGACCAGACTTTGTTGCTTTAAATTACAATACTGCTTAAGCCGTGCTAGTGGGCATGAGAGATGTTATACCTTATAATACCACTCATCCTTATAATACCTCTCATGAACAGACTTAATAAACCCGAGTCTCCTACTTTTCTCTCTTGTTATGCTCCCCCAAAATGTTCAGGGGAGCATAATTATAGTCGCCGCTTTGTCATTTCGTCCTTCCATCTGTCCCACTCTTGTCCGGAGCATATATTCAGAATTACTGATGGGACTACAATGAAACTTCACAAAATGATAGAGGGCAATGAGAGGAAGTGCAGAGTGCAAGAACCATAACTAATCTGTCATCATTCAAATTAGAGTTATTACCCATTGTAATTTTATAATTAGAATTTTGTCTAGAGCATAACTTCAAAACTACTGATGGGACTGCAATGAAACTTCAATCAATGATAGAGGGTAATGAAAGGAAGTTTCAAGCACAAAACCATAACCCGATTTTCAAAATAGAAATACTGCCCTTTGGAAAACTGCTAATGGAACTGCAATGGAACTTCACACAATGATAAAGGGCAATGAGAGAAAATGCAGAGGTCTACAACCAATCTGTGTTCAATTAGAGTTATTGCCCTTTGTAATGTTATACTTGTAATTCTTGTCCATAGGCAAACTTGCCACAAATGAAACTCATATGAAAGGAGAATCATATGATTTTCATATGTGACAAGATTTCCTGTGTCCGAAGCATAAGTCATAAACTACTACTGGAACTGCAATTGAAAAATGCCGAGTGTTACAAGGCCAATGATAAGTTAAGGATGCATTTCGGGGAGCATCCATCGCAGGGCTTTTTTAACCTATTTAACAGGGGCCGAAATTCGGCCTCTTCCCAATTGCAAAAACCTCGATTTTTTCCCAATTTTGGGGTAAAAAATTCCCAATTTTTTTTTTTTTTTTTTTTTTGGGTAATTAAGTGACATCCTTTATATAGTTTGTATGTTAAAATAACTCAGTTCTAAAACCTAATCAATATTTTACCTAAAACTACATTTTAATGAAATTTCCCCTTAAAAAAACATTTCCCAAAACAACGAAAATCACGCTACATTTTCCCCAATTTGGACAGTCTCGCGCTTCTTTTTCCCAAATTCAGCAGGCCTAGGCCTTTTCCCAATTTTCTTGAAAAAAGCCCCTTTTCAGTATTTATTATAATAGAGACATATCGGAAACATTTGGAAACAATTTAAAATCCTCTGAAACTACAAGAGCTAAATTTTGAAATATTTTTTATGTAGCATGAGCTAAAATATGTTTTTCTATCAGATTTGTTCAAGTGGTGACCCAGGGGTAAAATTTTACCCTGCTCCTAGGTCACAGTTTGACATAGAGTAAAGTAGGCAAATCTTTAACAAATATTTTTGTTCGAAATTACAGGAGCTGAAGTTCTAAGATTTTGAATATAGCATTAGTTTATGATCATGTAAGTTAAAAAACAAGTCTGTTCAAGCTTTTATATAACATCTGAAAGCTATTTAAGTCAGGATTTTAGGTACACATTCTGAGTGATTACTCAGAAATTAAAACACCTATTCTTATGAAACTTGAGGAGGATTCCTATTGATTTTGGAGTCAGTAGGTCAACAGTCAAGGTCATGATGATCTCATGATGACATGAACATGTTGAGTGATAATTTGGGAAGAATAACAATTACACTGTTGATACATCACAGCTATTTTTTCACCTTTTTGGAAATGATACCAGTAACCGTTCAATTGGGAAAATTTGTGTGGTTTTGCCATAAATTTGAATCTCAAACAAAAGCAATATTGTATGCTTAAATACTTTGCAGACACATTACAGTAAAACTCACTTATAGCATACTCGGTTTAAGCAAATACTCGGTTAAAGCGAAGGTTTTTAGCTCTACTGGCCAAAGGCCAGCAGGCTTATGGGATGGCGTGTCCGTCGTCGGTACGTTAACTTTTCCCTCGTTAAGACGATAGGGACTTTATTTTTCATCCTATCTTTACCAATCTTTACCAGATTGTTAATATCAATGAAATCTCGAACAAGCTTGAAAACCAGCCAGATCGGACCAGCAACAGCAGAGTTATGGCCATTGATTTAGTTAAAATTGAATATTTTGCCTTGTTAAGACTATACAAATAGGTGGTCAAAACCCATTTGATATAATTGTTGTGCCTTGAGTTGAGTCCCTAAATAACCATAATAAAACAGAACTGAGGGCCTCTTGTTTAAATTGTAAGCATGGGTCAAGGGTTTAAAATCTTGTTGTTTTGTGTTTGTTTTTTTCAATTTTTTAAAAGAAGTACTTATGGGAATTTTATGATGACAACTCAGCTCCTTTGTTTCGTATAAATAATTACGGATATAGTGAACCTGGATATAGCGAATTCTTGGTTATAGCGAAGCAATTTTGAATTTCCTATTCCAGTAAGCTTTTTTATAGTGAGTCGGCCAATTTTACAATAACTTTGACATATTTGGTATTTTCCGATATCAAACGTAAGATTGTCTCGTCTGCCGTCACTGGATAAATGGACCATTCTGTGGACCAACTTATTTCATATAAAACACAAAATAACTTTGAGTAAATTGTATCAAACCTTTTGGAAAATTGTATCAAACCTTTTGGATATAAAGGGCACAATTTCTGCCATATAAGTATTCTTTGTGATATTATTTTCACATAAATAATTACTGTCATGTACTATATGGTTGACATTGCTCATGCCTAAAATATGCATTTGGTTGAAAATTTCGCTTGGCCATATCCCATCCATTTTGGATCTTTTTTTCAAAGATGGCCGACCAGTAGTGCTTAAGTAGTTGCATAAAAGCTAATGGATTTCTCCTGTAAGAAGTTGTAATCAATTAAATAAAAAAATGAGGACAAACTTCAAATATTTTAAACATGCTTGGAAATTTGTAAAAATCCTAAATTTTAATAACATTGTTATCCTATTGGCAAGAGATAATGATTGAAGGGAATGTAGGCATACAGCCGCACACTCTTAATTATTGAGAGTTCTGAAAAACTTGGAAGAGGGTGAAATTATCATCAAAATGGGATGATAAACAAAGAAGATATGGTCATTAATTTTGTTGGCTCTTCTGAAACAGTTATGGAAGCTGCCATTTTGCCATTTTGAGAACTATGACATCGTAGTTTTAAATTAACATTAATGCTATTTTCCCATAACCCCTTGATGAATCCACACAACTTTATGAGAAGCAGCAGTATGAAGTGGAGATGTGCATTGCAGTGTGAGGTACCGGCTTGATGATTTGTGATTAAGTTATGGCCCTTCGAATATTTTCCCACAAATATATTTTCTGCGCTATTTCTCCATAACCCCTTGATGGATTTTCACGAATCTTTATGAGAAGCATCAGTATGAAGTGGAGATGCACAAATAGTCGTCTCGTTCCGGTTCGATAACTTTTGACATGACCCTTTAAATATTTTCACACACAAATCTTGTCCGCGATATTTCTCCATAACCCATTGATGGATTTTCAACAATCTTTGTGAGAAGCATCAGTATGAAATGGAGATACGCATATCATCTTGGGGTTCTGGTTTAGTTATTTTTGTTGGAGTTTTAGCTGCTTGAATATTTTCTCAGAAAAATATTTTCCGTACTATTTCTCCGTAACTCTTTTATGGATTTTTACCAAAATTTTTCTAAAGCATCAGTATGAAGTTGAGATGCATTTATCATTGTAGGGAATGCATTTCAGTGATAGTTCTAGGTTTTGTAGGTACCGTCTTTGGAAAGGAAGCTTGGGATTGCATTTGGGGTCACTGGGGTCAAGGTCACTGTTACTAAACATATAAAAACAGTTTCCGCTCAATAACTTCAGTAAGGAATGAGATATTAGAATGAAACTTGCTGTGTAGGTAGCTTATATCAAAAGGAAGCTTGGGATTTCTTATGGGGTCAGTGGGGTCAGGGTTAAGGTCATTGTTACTAAAAATAGAAAAATGGTTTTGGCTCAACAACTTTAGTTGGGAATGAGATATTGGAACAAAACTTGATGTATAGGTATCTTATATGGAAAGGAAGCTTGGGATTAAATTTGGGGTCAAGGTACTGTTACTAAAAATAGAAAAACAATTTCCACTCAGTACTGTACTCTGTTTATATCGCTTTAATACTAGAATTTCAACAACTTTATTTATGTAATTTGCTGTTTTTGTAGAAAAAAAACTTTTGTTACTTCATTTTCATCTTATCGTTACTGTGTGTGTTATAGCATTTCAAATGGAAAACCTGGTTTTCGTGGAATTTCCACATTTCTTGTCTTTGTTTTAAATGAAACTTACCATTATGTCATAATATGGTAATTTAGAACTATGACAACATAGTTTCCAAAATGATGGCTACCATATTCATTTTAGAACAGTCTTGAAATTGTTTTATCTTCTTTGTTTATCATTCAATTTATCTTTTTCCAATATTTCAGGATCTCAATAATAAAGATTGTTTGGCTATATGCCTACATTCCCTTTATCAGTACTTAATTGATCTTAATTACCACTAAGTAAAAATACTTTCATTCACTTTTTTCACATATTTCAGCACCAGACCCTTTGATAATGGCTAGTGCTGCAAGACAGGACAAAATATTTTGTAAGTATAATTTACAAATTCTAGAATGTTCATAGACTAGAGTACATGTTTAGTGTTCATATATATTAAATTGTGAACATAAAACTATATTTTGCTAATCTTTGAGGATTACTGAGCCGAAGGTTTAAAGTTGAGCTTTTGGGATTACTATTCCTCCATTGTCAGTGGAGTTTCGTCGGTGTGTTCTTGGGCAAGACACTTACAGTTATACACTTAATGAGCATGAAAAACCATCCAAACAGCATCAGCACCTGGGTCCGTTACCACCCCTAGGGAAATAGCCCATGGATTATAACGTTGAGTTCCTATAGCCATAATTTTATACATTTATTGCGCATGAACTGATGGATACAACAATCCAGCCAGCATCCAACCTGCGGTCTTTCCCCACCCCTGGGGGCATAGCCCCTGGGCCATATATTGGAAACTGTTGAGATCCCCACCCTATAACCTTATATACACTTACTGGGCATAAATAGATGGATACAACCATCCAACCAGTACAGGCCCTGTGGTCCATTCCCACTCCTCAGGTCGTAGCCCCTGAAATCTCCACCCTATAACCATATAATTATATAGTTACTGGACCTGAACATTTTAAGGCAGGTGCGGGAATTTGCGATGGTGTATCATCAACTGTGTGATCCAATTCTGTTATGAAATAATAAGCTTGTTTGAAATTTTGTTAGTCTTTTTCGAAGATGATCAGGTGAGCGATTCAGGGCCATATTGGCCCTCTTGTTTTTATTGTCTTCTCATATTGTTTTTTTCCAATAATTTCTCATAAAAACACCTTGGTTCGTGGGTTCAAATCCCAGTAATTATTTCGCATGGATAAGTGGGCTTTTCCCATTCCATGAATGGGCTTGGACCTTACAGAGAAATGGTTTAGTCAATCCAACCTTGAAGATGGCCGCCTTTGCTTAAAATAGCCAAAACCTTAAAAAACCTTCTTCTCCAGAACTGCGAGATAGATTTTGACAACAATATTTAGCTTGACTTTTTCGAACAACAAAAAGAGCTAGTAATGTCATCACTTGATCATCGTCTGCTTCTGCATCTGGTTAAAGTTTTGTATGTAAGCTTGTATCTCCGAAACAGCTTTACATAATGGATTGAAACTTCACGCATGTATTCTGCATCATAAGACAACATCATGCAGCCAGGTTCTACAACTCATGCTTTTATTTTAACAAAATTATGGCCCCTTTTATACTTTGAAAATTTGGTTAAAGTTTTGTATGTAAGCTTGTATCTCTGAAAACTACTTTACATAATGGATTGAAACATTCGCAAATATTTCGACATCATTAAGCCAAAAAAAAAAAGGTTTGTTTCCGCTAACGGCTTCAAAAAAAAAATAGGGTAGGTAGGTAGGCAAAACTATTTTTGATTTTTTTTTTTTATTAATGACCTCATTTTTGTTAATGAAAAAACGCTTTTAATATAATAAAAAATACTGGGGAAGGTATTAATAATACCTTATAGATAATATATGGTTATGGCCCTTTTTCAATATTTGGTAATGTACACTGGAAATCCCAGGGGTCGTGGGTTCAAATCTCACTGGAGGCATATTTTTTTCTTTTTTTTTCTCCATAAGAAACCTTGGTTCATGGTTTCAACTTTTTATTATTATTTTTTTATTATTTTTTTATTTTTTATTTTTTAATTTTTTTTGCAATTAAAAAAAGTTAGGGTTGGCGGCTAAATAATAGTGTCGGTCGGGTTAGCGGAAACAAAAACCTTTTTCTTTTAAGCCTTAGACAACATCATAGAGCCAGGTTCTATAACTCATGTTTTTGTTTTAACAAAATTGTGGCCCCTTTTATACTTAGAACATTTGGTTAAAGCTTGTATCTTTAAAACTACTTCACATAATGGATTGGAACTTCACACATGTATGCACATCATTAGATAACATCATAGAGCCAGGTTCTACAACTCTTGCTTTTATTTTAACAAATTATGGCCCCTTTTATATTTAAACATTTAAACGTCAAAACGTCCTCTGGTCAAAACATCCCCAAATTGGTCAAAACGTCCCCCTTTTTGCTAAACAAAATAAAACAAAACAAACTTAACACTGGTAATTGTTAAATGGGGGACATTTTTGGTGGGATGTTTTGACTATTTGAAAATACCAAAGTGGGACGTTTTGACCAATTTGGGGGCGTTTTGACTAGGGGACGATTTGACTGGCAACCATTTGGCATCATTAGACAACATAATACAGCCAGGTTTGACAACTCATGCTTTTATTTTAATGAAATTATGGTCCCTTTTATACTTAGCAAATTTGGTTACTGTGTTGTATGTAAGCTTGTTACATCTCGAAAACTATGTTACATAATGGATTGAAACTTCGCCGGTACATTCAGCATCATTAGAACACATCATAGATGCAGGTTCTAAAACTCTTGCTTTTATTTTAACAACGTTATAGCCCCTTTTATACTTAGAACAAAATGGTTACAGTTTTGTATGTAAGTTTGTCAACTTAGTACTTAGTACTTTTCAAATTTTAAAATTGTCATATCTTAGAATCCCCTTAAAGAATTCAATGGCACAGCACATGCATTTACTTTCATATGAAGAACTCAGAATTAAGTGCCATCATTCTGTAAGGCAGCTAAACAGAATTATGCCTTTCAACTTAGTTTTCCAATAAATAAAGAAGGCCTAGAAAGTCCAGGGTCTGCTCTGACAAGCGGTGCTTCTTGTTTAGAATTGATCATTTGCTACTACTAATCAAGTTTGTGTTTTTGGTCATCATAAAATCAAAAAGAGCTGTGCCCTGGGGTTCATAATGTTGTGTTTGGATAAGTATGGAAAGTTTATATTGACTTATATAGGGAAAAACTTGAAAAATCTTCTCCAAGACCACAAGGCATAGAGTTCTCATGTATTGCATGTTACATGAGCTTATGGTCCTCTACCAAGTCTGTTCAAATGGTGACCCTGGGGTCAAATCTGGCTCGCCCCAGAGGTCACAGTTTTACATTGGATCATATAGGAATACCTTTGAAAATCTTCTCTGAAACTAAGTCTAATATTTTGCATGTAGCATAAGCCTTTGATCCTTTACCAAGTTTGTTCAACTGGTGACACTGGGGGTCACAGTTTTACATAGAGTTATAAAGGAAAACCTTTAAAAAAGTCTTCTTCTATGAAACTGCATGGGCTAGAGGAAACAGCATCGACACCCGGTCCATCCCCTCCCCTGGGGAAATAGACCATGGGTTATAACTTGGAGACCGTTGAGATCCCCACCCTATAACCATACATACACTTACTGTGTATAATGAACTGAACAGACAGATAAAATCATTCCCGCCCCTATATCCATATATATACTTACTGGGCATGAACAGACGGATACAAACCACTCAGCCAGCATAGCCCCGATCTCCTTCCCCAACCCTGGGGACATAGCCTCTGGGTCATGATTTTTTAAACCGTTAAGATCCCTACCCTATAACCATATATACACTTACTGAGCATGAACAGACGGATACAACCATCCAACCAGCATAGACCCCGGACTCCTTCCCCACCCCTGGTGACATAGCCCCTGGGTCATAACTTTAAACCGTTGAGATCCCTACCCTATAACCATATATACACTTACTGGGCATTAGCAGACGGATACAACCATCCAACCAGCATAGACCCTAGGCTTCCCCACCTTTATGGACCTAGCTCCTAGGTCAAACTTTAAAAATAATTTGATATTTTTAGCTTGACTGTTCGAAGGATCTTATGGGGTCTATAAGTCAAAGTTCATGGTCACAAATTGCATTTATATGTTGATAGGCTCTTAGCATCAAGTTAATGTTTAACATGTAAAAAACTTCAACATTTTTTATCCATCATCATCAAACTTACATACTTTATTATAAATGGGACGATGATCGTATCTATTGAGTTCAAGATCATTGGATGAAAGGTCAAGGTCACAAAGGGGTCAAAGGTCAAATGCATTTACATATACTTTTAACATATTTTCTTCAAATTTTCAACTTCACCTTATAAAATGTGCATTATGTATCCTTTGAAAGGGTTATTATGAAATTACCTCCATGTCATCACAGAAAAATTGTGGCCCTTGATATAATGAACATTCCAATGTTTTCCTTTTTGACACATTCAGCTCGTCCCTTTGTTTTCACTTTTTTTTTTCTGATGGTATGCCGGGTGTATCATTTCTTGTTCTCTGAAAATTCGAATAGTCGAGCTGTGCTGTCCTCTTACAGCTCTTGTTATGTATTTTATACACACATTTTCGAGAGATTAAACATAATACAAATTCTCACAACTTACATTGTATGTTTATCTCTCAGTACCAAATGAAGAATATATACAGCTTTGTCGTGTTTTTAACAATTTCAGTTTGTTGTTTGAATGTAAGTTTGGTTTAAACTAATGTAATCATTGTTTTAGATGTTTTCTGACATTTAAAATGACATCCTAACGGTTGAAGTACATGACATTCTCACAAGCCTTTGTTTCGTGTCCCGTCTACAGATGAGTAGTGTTATTATTTACTGGTCCTTTGGGATCATCAAGCCTATTCTGTGTTGATTTAAAGTAGAATATCGCTGAAGCCGGTGCTAGGGGGCGTGAGAGGTGTAGCATCTTATAATAACCTCTCATGAACAGTCTCAGTAAAACCGAGTCTGCTACTTTTCTCTCTTGTTTGTGTTTATTGCTTTCAAGGGATCACCTTTTCAGTATTTATTGATAGCATGTTTAGAAACTACTCAATAACCAATCAGCATTGAGTATTTTAACAGGGCCTTCTCTGGGCATCGCCAATAGAGCCAAATGCAAAAGAAAAATGAAAATGGCTCTAAAACACCTCTGAACTGTTCTGGAAGGATTGTTCAAGAACTGTTTGTTACCTGTGCATCATCTGTTCTCGAACAGTTCTAGAACTAATTGCTCTAGAAAGTTCTAGAACTATCTGTTCATGAACAGTTCTGGAACTCATTTACAAAACCCAGAACTATCCGAAACCAAAAATTAATTTGAACAAGCTTGTCACAAGCTTAGAATTGAAAATGCACGACAAGCTTGCAAACAAAACCAAATATTACTGTGATCTTGTTTGTAAGCTTGCAGTTTTGTTTTTATGTTGCACATAAACTTGCCTCCAACCATCAATCTTAACTTTCCAGGAATAACTCATACCATAGTGGTATCTATTAACAACATTCTTTGATAGTTACACATGAACATCCTTGATTTTTTGCCCCATAGAGTTGCCATGCATTGACCATAATCCCAGATTTTGAAATATTCCACACAAGGCTATGGGAGCCTGTATGGGGTAAACCTATAATTTGAGCAAACATTGGGGCGAAATTCAAATTTTTTCATCTGTACATGTCCAATTTTTTTTTTAAATCAGAACGGCTATTTAATAAAACAACGCTTACATTCATTCTTGAACTTGGTCGGTATACGGTTGCTCACTAGGAAGTTAATTTTAAAGAACATTTCCCTCTTCAAACATCATGCAAACAAATTCAGCAATTCATTTTCTGTTAGGAATAGATTCATTTGAACTTTTTAACACTCTACTACCCTGCTAGGCGAGCTATAACTGGAATTTGTTAGCCTCAATATAGCACACGAAAACTGGTGCTTCACACTTTTTTTCTACGGATCTAGTGAGCGTCAACATCATTTGACTGTACCATCGTAAGAGTTTTTCATTACGGTTAGTTTGAGCTAAATTGTGAGCATTCTGTACGGCAGTGTTTTCCCTCGGTTTTCAAAAACGGGTCCACTGGCCCCCATGGTATCAGATTCAAGGGTCATTTTCATTTTTTTGGGATCAGACTGTCCACAACCAACTGTTGTTGTTTAACATTGTAGTACTGTATGGTACAGTAATCACATTTCATTGTGTGCATTTCCTCTAATTAACTTTGCGATTTAGCACAGCTTTGTATCTAACGATATAAAATATTAAAACAAAACTCTTAATGCTAAAATGAACTGTTTTTGTTTAACATCCATCTGGGCCGATGTTCTGAAATGTTTTCAACCGGCACTGGTAAACGGGTTGTTTCGCGCATGTGTCGCATTTCATTTCACCATTGTCAAACAATAACTAAGTGAAATTAGTTAGCCATATGAACTAAATCCTATAAATCTCTTCTTTGTCGGTGCAGCAACCGATTCATCGCTTGAATCAGTGTCAGGAGGCCTCGAACGCCGAGGCATCATTGACAAGTTTGAAACTTGTCAATGATTAATCATTTAGTAGCGGATGTTTACACAGTTAAATGGTTTACGAGTCATCATATTTCTTAGTTTTGCACTCGCCCAAAAACTTTTGGGCGAGGCCATCCTTAAAAAAATATTTGTTTGCTGTGCTCCGACCCTGAATTTTTTAAGTGGGTAGGTAGGTAGGTCTTTTTTATTTTTATTTTTTTTATTTTTCTTTTTGCTGTGGTCCTGGTTAAGCTTTTTTACAAATAATAATTTCCTATCTCGATGATAATGCAGTTTGTGGATAACCTCATTAATATTTCTTTACGAATAATTTTTCAGTAAAAAAAAATTAAAAAAAAATTTTTTAAAAAAAATTTAAAAAAAAAATCAAAAAAATCTGAAAAGGCTATAAAAAAAACAACGGTCGCTGCCTTTTTAGACGGTCGGTCGGAGCACAGCAAACAAACACTTTTTTAAGGATGACCCGAGTTAAAAAAATGTGACACAGTCTGCTACTGTCGTACTCAAAGGTACAGAACCTTAGTACGAAACGGGCATTGGTGATTCTGATTCGGTGCAAGGGTTAAAAAGTCAAGGAAATATAGCTGCAATGGTATTTAATAAACTTGCATCCACATGGATGTGCCATGGATGCGCTTGGACAATTTTTAAGGGTCATTTGATGAAAAATCATGGCAAAAACGCAAGATTTGTGCGACAAGGAAAACACTGTGTACGGGTTCCGCTCAAATGTTGTGAAACAAATAAGTGTCGTACAGTAACCTACTTACAAAAGTTGCAGGCAATTTGCATTTGCAAAATTCCGGTAATCCAAAACAATCAGTACATTTTTAGCTCTACTGATCAGAGATCAGCAGAGCTTATGCCATGGTGCGGCGTCCGTCGTCCGTCCGTCTGTCCGTCCGTCTGTCCGTCTGTCCGTCCGTTAACTTTTATTTGTAGCGACTACTCCTCTGAAACTACTGGATGGATATTCATAGAACTTTACAGAAATGTTGCCCATGAAGTCTAGTTGATCCTAGCAAAAATTCATGTTGATGTGAATTCCAAGATGGCCGCCAAAGCTAAAAATAGATTTTTTAAATCAAGTTTGTAGCGACTACTTCTTGAAAACTATAAGTGATATTGATATGGGACTTTTTCTAAAATGATCAGCATGACATGATGTTGATCCTAGTCAAAAATCGTTTTGATTTAACGTTAAACATGGCTGCCAGCGGCCATCTTTGATTACATAGAGTTTTATAGTAAAAACTTGTAGCGACTACTCCTCTGAAACTACTTTGCGGATTGTCATGAAACGTTACAGGAATGTTGCTCTTGATGTCTAATTGATCCTAGAAAAATTTCAGGTCGGCCGGAAATTCAAGATGGCCGTCACAGCTAAAAATAGATTTTTAAAAAATAAGTTTGTAGCGACTACTTCTTGAAAACTATAAGTGATATTGATATGGGACTTTTTCTAAAATGATCAGCATGACATGATGTAGATCCTTGTGGAAAATTATTTTGATTCGACGTTAAACATGGCTGCCAGTGGCCATCTTTGGTTACATAGAGTTATATAGTAAAAACTTGTAGCGACTACTCCTCTGAAACTACTTGACGGATGTTCATGAAACTTCACAGGAATGTTGCTCTTGATGTCTAGTTGATCCTAGAAAAATTTCAGGTTGGCCGGAAATTCAAGATGGCCACCACAGCTAAAAATAGATTTAAAATAAATAAGTTTGTAGCGACTACTTCTTCAAAACAATAAGAGATATTGATATGGGACTTTTTCTAAAATGATCGATATGACATGATGTTGGTCCTTGTCGAAAATCGTTTTGATTTGACGTTAAACATGGCTGCCAGCGGCCATCTTTGTTTACATAGAGTTATATAATGAAAACTTGTAGCGACTACTTCTCTGAAACTACTTGACGGATTTTCATGAAACTTCACAGGAATGTTGCTCTTAATGTCTAATTGATCCTAGCAAAATTTCAGGTCGGCCGGAAATTCAAGATGGCCACCACGGTTAAAAATAGATTTTCAAAAAACAAGTCTGTAGCGACTACTTCCTGAAATCAAAATCAATCAGTAGAGCTTCAAGGTCATTGACCTCTTATTTGATATCTACTTTATAAGACATTTTAGTAAATAAACTTCTGGAAGAGAAGACACAAAAAATGTTTGAACATGAAGCGTTTATTGATTTCGCGAGGAGTTCGTCAAGTACCATGGATTCAACCCAGATTTCCCATTGGTTTTGGCATGTAGATGTTTTCTACTGTATGCATTCAATCCAGATTTATTTATAAAAACAATCGGCATCGAAATCAAAGGTTTAAAATGGATATAAAAATCAACTTACAGATTTATTTCCACCCACCATGTGGTTTTAACATGTTAAATCCGCCATGTTTTGCTCAAATCATTGGTTTCCACAGTAAAATGTATACTTCATAACTGGTTATACTTAAAAATGCATAACAGTTATGCTTAAATGTGTAGGTATTTCCCCTATATCATTCAAAACAGTCTATTAAATCATTTTAGAATTATTTTATTATTAGAATTTTGTGTTTCTGGGTTTCAAGAACCGCATTACTCAATGTAAAACCTCAGTGTGTTCTGAGAATGTAATGAGCTTTAAATTAACTGGTTTCATTGTTCCATTTTTTATCACTGAACCAATCAGAATGCTTCATGCACAATATTTATGTGTCGGCGTGCCGTAAAACACCATTCATTCATTCATTCATTCATTCATATTTTCATTTGGTTGCTTCTATCATGACATCACTTTCTGGTAATATGACATCATACCCTGGTATTATGACATCACGTCATGCTATTATGATGCAACTCAGTGTGTTCTCGTAACTGAATGAGCCTTTTAATAGCTGTGAGAAACAGTTTAAGAATGTTTGTATCACTCATTGAGTAATGAGTTTCTTGAAACCAAGAATCACAAAATTCTAAAAAGGAAATAATTCTAAAATGGTTTAATAAACTGTTTCAAATGGGTTGCCTAATTTGCATATGCAGCATCCAAGTAATGTATCCTATTTCTAAACATTTTTTAACAGTTTGTGTTTAAAGATTAAAACGCAAAGCATAAATGTATGTTTTTAGCTCGACTATTTGAAGAATAAGAGAGCTTATGTAATCACCCCAGCGTCGGCGTCGGTGTTGGCGTTGGTGTCCCACATCAAGGTTTGCGTGTAAGCTGTGTTTACAAGTCAATATCTCTTACAATTCTTACCCTATCACAACCAAATTTGGCCATTAGCTTCCTTATAGCATAAGGGCTGCTTAAGTAATTTTGGTTCCTGTAACCCCTGGGCTCCCATGGAACCCAAATTCTGATAGCCCTTAAAATGTGTCTGTTTCACATCAAATTTTGCATGTAAGCTGTGTTTACAGGTCTATATCTCTTACATTTCTTGTCCTAGCTGAACTAAATTTTGGAATTGGTTTCCTTATAGTATGTTGTAAAGGGTTGGATAATTAAGTAATTTTGTCTTCTGCAAATTCTGGGCTCCCATGGAACCTAAATTGTGATGGCCCATAAAATGTGCAATAAAGGCAGATCTACGTGTAAGCATGTATATATCTATAATTTTGGTTTGGGATTTTTTATTACAGGCTTTCTACCGTTCCTACTTTTTCCTACTTTTCCTACTTTTTCCTACTTTTTCATGAAAACCTCGTTAAGACGATAGGGCCTTCATTTTTCATCCTATCTTTACCAAACTTTACCACATTGTTAATATCAATGAAAGCTCGAACGAGTTCGAAAACCAGCCAAATCGGACCAGTAAGAGCTGAGTTATGGTCCTTGATTTAGTTAAAAACGCTATATTGCTATATTTTGCCTCGTTAAGACGATAGGGCCTTCGTTTTTCATCCTATCTTTACCAAGCTTTACCACATTGTTAGTATCAATGAATGCTCGGACAAGTTCGAAAACCAGCCATATCTGACTAGTAACAGCAGAGTTATGGCCCTTGATTTAGTTAAAAATGCTATATTTTGCCTCGTTAATACGATAGGGGCTTCATTGTTCATCCGATCTTTACCAAACTTTATCAGATTGTTAATGTCATTGAAAGCTCGAACAAGTTTGAAAACCAGCCTTATCGGACCAGTAACAGCGAAGTTATGGCCCTTGATTAGGTAAAAATGATATATTTTGCCTCGTTAAGACGATAGGGGCTTCATTGTTCATCCGATCTTTACCAAACACTATCAGATTGTTACTATCAATGAAAGCTTGGACAAGTTCGAAAACACGCCATATCGGACTAGTAACAGCGGAGTTATGGCCCTTTATTTAGTTAAAAATGCTATATTTTGCCTCGTTAAGACGATATGGGCTTCATTGTTCCGATCCTTACCAAACTTTATCAGATTGTTAATATCAATGAAAGCTTGGACAAGTTCGAAAACCATTCATATCGGACCAGTACCTGCGGAGTTATGGCCCTTGATTTAGTTCAAAATGCTATATTTTGTCTCGTTAAGATAATAGGGCCTTCATTTTTCATCCGATCTTTACCAAACTTTTACAGATTGTTAATATTTATGAAAGCCGAAAACCAGCCAGATCAGACCAGTAACAGCGGAGTTATGGCCCTTGATTTTGTTAAAAAATGCTATAATTTGCCTCATCAATGATAGGGCCTTCATTTTGCATCTGATCTTTGCCAAACTTTACCTGGTTTTATGACTTTTTTTTTTTATATTATTTTTTTATTTTTTTTCGTAATTTTTTTTTATTTTTTATTTTTTGTTATTTTTTTTTTATTTTTTTTTTATTTAATGTTTTTTTAATTTTTATTGTCTCTATTGGCCAAGTTCGAAAACCAGCCAGATCGTACCAGTAATGGAGGAGTTATAGCTCTTGATTTAGTTAAAAATGCTATATTTTGCCTCTTTAAGATGTTAGCCAGTAGAGCGTCCACAGGCCCTCTTGGGCCTCTTGTTTTACATATATCTGTGTTGTTTTGGTAATTTCCTACTAGCTATCTTGCCTTAATGTTCGTGAACTGTTCTTCAGTACAAGAACAGAGTTTCGAAGGGGCCAGCTCTTGTTGGAATTATCCTAGGTATGCATAGATGATACATTCATACCAATTTAGTTTTAACTTAACATGAAATTTAAAAATTTGTTTATTAATTTATACTCTCGTTTAAATTCTCCCCACAAATAAACGCCTCATATAAACAGCTCCTTTTGTAAAATGCAACATCTCCGGGCGCATTTAAAGAGGGGTATAAGGTATGTCACTTCATATTGTAATCATTCAACTGTTTTATTTCAGATTTTGAACTGCCACTGCATTTAACTAGACTAGGAAAACAGATCGACAAAAAGGCCTGTAATGAAGTGTGCGATCGTTTGGCCAAAGACCTTAATGCTTTTCAGTCCTATGTTTCAGATGTTTTTCCTTTTGTACATATAGAAAAAGTTTCAAAAGCTTCAAACAAACAAAGTATAGTATTGGATTATGCTGTTTATTCTGTTGAAGAACTGGATTCATTTTTTGAATGTGCCAAAGTACAGGATGGAAACAATCTATCAGCATGCATAGGTCAATATTACGAAAAATGGCTATATGAAACCGGACGTGTGCATTCAAAACAGATAGATTTTAAAACATTTATGCCAGAACATGTTTACCAAACAGGAAAACTGAAACCTCATCAGCATTATGACATGGATTTGAGGTATGTAAACTAATATGTGGTTAGATTCTGTCTGCTGTGTACAAGTCCAATAGTAAAATAATCTCTGGAATTTGTCTTTTCTACTTTTTAATGAGCTTGTTACTTCTTTTTTTAATTAAAATGTATATAAAATGTTTCCTCCACCATTTATGACTGTGTAAAACATAATTTGATAAACACATGTAAATGATCAAAAGAATACTGTTTCGCTTTGAAAACTGGTTGAATGATTTTGGCAAAGTTATGTCCCTTTAAAGGTTTTAATACACAAACTTTGTCTGGACTAGTTCTCCTGAACCCAGGGCCAGATTTCAATGAAACTCTTGAGAGATGATCAGTACCAGATCTAGTTAAGCATATCATTGCCATGTTCTGGTGGAATGATTTTTGGCAGAGCATTTTTAATGTTTTAATACACAAACTTTGTCCAGACTGATTCTCCTGAACCCCTGGCCAGATTTCAACAAAACTTTGCAGGGATGATTTTTGGCAGAGTTTTGGCTCTTTAAAGGTTTTAATACACAAACTTTGTTCAGACTACCGTAGTCTCTTCTGAACACCTGGCCGGATTTCAGAGAATCTTGACAGGGATGATGTGTGCATGTCATCTCCGAGAAACAGAATGATTTTTGGCAGAGTTATGGTCCTTTTTCTGTTTTAATATACAAACTTTCTCCCGACTAGTTCTCCTTAACCCCTTGCCAGATTTATATGAAACTTGGCAGGGATGATGATCAATACCAAGCTTAGTTGCGCATATCATCGTCATGTTCTGGTTATATGATTTTTGGCGGAGTTATGGCCCCTTATACAGAAACTGAACCCCTGGGTGGATTTCAATGAATCTTGGCAGGGATGATGAGTACCAAGCCTAGTTGTGCATATCATCGTTGTGTTCCAGTTGAATTAATTTTGGCAGAGTTATTGCCCTTTAAAGGTTGACCAGCAAGTGAAGATGTGCACCTCTTTTTCCATCATTTTTATTTTTGACCAAGAACCACAGAGTTTAACTTAGATCATGGTGGGGATTTCTTTATTTACACTGTCCTGTTTGAATGGGATGACAGTAGGGTAAGTTTGAGGTTTGGTCACCCTAGAACAGGTTTAAACCCCCAGTGGCCTACTTTGCCTGCACTGACCGTTCCAAAGCGGTAGCCCTATTGTCAACACTTAAGTGTTTGTGATGTCGTTTATTATTACTTTTGCCTTATTCTTGCTTGTCTTTTGCGTGTTTGTTTCTGTGTTTTGTGGTTGACTGTCCTCCTTGAATGCTACTTTCCCTGTCCGATCTTTTTATATTTCTTTAGTCAAAATAGGGGCTGAAAAAACTTTTGTCGCGCCCTCCTCCGCTACTATTTAAGCCACGGCCGCCACACTTTACAGGAATGTTGACCAGCAAGTGGAGATGCGCACATGGGTTATTATTTTTATCTTGGACCAAGAACCACAGAGTTATGGCCTTGACTTAGTCAAAATAGGGGCTGAAAAAACTTTTGTCGCGGCCTCCTCCGTTACTATTTAAGCCACGGCCGCCACACTTTACAGGAATGTTGACCAGAAAATGAAGATGCGCACCTGGGTATTCATTTTTTTTTGGACCAAGAACCACAGAGTTATAGCCCTTGACTTAGTCAAAATAGGGGCTGAAAATTTTGCGTCGCACCCTCCTCCATTACTGTTAACCTATGGTCGCCAATCTTTACAGGAATGTTGACCAGCAAGTGAAGTTTTCATTTTTATTTTGGAGCAAGAACCACAGAGTTATGGCCCTTGACTATGGCAAAATAGGGACTGAAAAACTTGTGTCGCTTGATCCTCCATTTCTATGTAACCCATGGTTGCCAGACTTTATAGGAATGTTGACCAGCAAGTGAAGATGCGCACCTAACTTGAACATGTTTATCAGTGTTTATGTTCATTATCAAAATGCTATGTCAAAGTGACCCAAGTGAGGGCATCTGTGTCCTGTGGACACATTTCTAGTAATACACTTACTTTGTACAGACTAGTTCTCCTGAACCTCTTACTGTATTTCAGCGAAACTAGGCAGGGATGATCAGTACCAAGCCTCGTTGCGCATGTCATCGCCATGTTCCGGTTGAATGATTTTTGACCTTGTACATAAAATTTATCTTTAGCCAGTAGAGCATCCATTTTCGGTTTCATTTCGAGGCATGCCGTTAGTGGCAAGTCGGGAAATTTAACGACAATACCACATGGTGGTTATAACGCTTTGTGGCAGATCGTCGATGTAAACAAAAACGACGGTTAATATTCAAAGGCGTGGGGAGGGTTGGTAGATATTTTTCAAGCGTTACGCCCTAAGAAAGATGGAGTACCTTTTAAAAGTGCTAAATGCTATCAAGTTCTAGTTTAGTTCATCATGGGACATGCTTACCTATAGAAAACGGGTTTTAACAATGTTATAGCGAACAAGTGCATCATGAATCATGTCGGTGTGTGCAAAATTCTTCCTCGACTGTCTTGGAAGAAAATATTGTTTTGTGTCTTAATTACGTCAAGCAGTCTAAATCTTTAGTTCATGATTCTTTTGCATGAACCTGCAATCATTTAAATTAAGAGAAATTAATCAGAGGGTGTTCCAAAAACGTACCTGGTATGTCCGTATGAAACAAGTATTTATTTGAAAAATTATGGCAGTTTGAATGGGAGCTGATATAGGTGTAAAATGGACTCGTTGGACGTGACTTAGATTCGAAATTTGATATAAAAAATATGGTATCAATGTTAATACAAAATTTTGCAAAGGCAATATTTTGATTGTCATAATGGCACTACTGTCTGCATTACCACTACGTAATTGGAAATTAACTTGGTTGCAACAGATCAGAGAAGCGATTGCTAAAAAAAAGTAATTATTTTAGTTTTCCCTGGATTACAGATCCTGGTTGAAGTTGCAATCTGGACTCCAATTTGTCATGTCCCTTGTAACATCCATGACACGTGAACTTTAAAGTTGGTTATAATTATTGTTGCTTGAAACTTGAGTTTATTGAACCATGCCAGTTGTTGTTTTTTTCAAAAAGAGGACAGATATAATAAGTTATTGATAGAATACTTACTAATTCTGTGCAATGAAAATGAAAGCTTAAATTATATGTGGTGTAATACGGAATATGTTATCTGTTTTGGATCCAGTTACACCCGTCTACTTTTCATATCATATTTAAATGTGAATTTCAATATTTTGATTCATGAAAAGCTTGCAGAAGAAACTTAATGGAAATTAAACTAATGTTTGAAGCTTTAAAGCCACTTTTTTGAAGTATTTGTCTGTATTATATATATTTTTTTTTCATTGGTGTCCCGAGTTACATCTTAAAATTTATGAAATTATATTTGTCTTTTTAGGGCCTTTCCCATTGCAATATTATCATGCCTTTTTACTATACAGCTGTCCAGGTCCCTTTTCATTTACTACTGATAATATTAACATAAATTAATATTTAAAAGTTGGGCACCAAGAGGTTGTGGGTGTAACACATATTCCTGGACAGTAAATTCATGCCCATATAGTAGTCGCACTGTCCCTCAGTCCGTCCGTCCGTCCGTACAGTCGTGTCCAGTTAATAAATCTTGACAATAATGGACGGATTTTAAAATAACTTTGTACAATTGCTCATCACAACAAGACACGTGTCGCGCACAAAATCCAGGTCCGTGACTCCAAGGTCAAAGTCACACTTAGAGTTCAAAGGTCAAATCGTGTCCGGTCAATAACCCTGGCATTCTGGACGGATTTTCAAATAACTTGGCACAAGTGCTAACCACAACAAGACGACATGTCAGGCACAAAATCCAGGTCTGTGGCTCCAAGTTCAAGGTCACACTTAGAGGTCAAAGGTCAAATAGTGTCCGGTCAATAACTCTGGCATTCCTGGACAGATTTTCAAATAACTTGGCACAAGTGCTCACCACAACAAGACGACGTGTCACACTCAAAATCCAGGTTCGTGGCTCCAAGGTCAAGGTCATGCTTAGAGGTCAAAGGTCAAATCGTGTCCGGTCAATAACTCTGGCATTGAAAAAGCATTTGACTCTTTGGAATGGAAATTCATCGAAAAATGTTTATGTTTTCTTAATTTTGGAGAGTCCATTTTAAATTGGTTTCATACATTTTATAATCAGGGCCGTCTTTCTGTATTGGGGAAATGGGGCTGTGAGAGGGGGGAATTTTGCGTCAATTTTAAAGGAAAGGGGATTTTTTTGCTACATAATTTGCATCAATTATATATTCGTTTTTTTTATTATTTAAGTGGCACCAAGAATGTACCATTCCAAATTACAAAAAGTATGCTGTTTTCCTGAATAGGAGTTTAACATTTTCTAATAATTTTTTAATTTTTTTTTTTAAGTAGTTTTTTTTACAGGAAAAGGGGAAAAATATATACTTTTAGGGGAGTGGAATGGGGCCGAAATTCTCCCCCAAAAACGGTCAAACGACAGCCCTGATAATAATGTTTCGAGTTGTGTCTTGAATAATGGCCATTGTTCAGAGTTTTTCCCTATTCAATGCGGTGTCCGACAGGAAGATTCTCTTTCTCCATATATTTTTATCATATGTGATGAATTTTTAAGTGCTGCTTTGAAAAATTACCCTGATATTAAAGGTATTCGAATAAAAGATTCAGAATATTTATTAAATCAATATGCGGATGACTCCTCTCTATTTCTAGAAGATGACAAAATTTCTCTTAATACTGCACTTCAATTGGTAGATAAGTTTTACCTTTGCTCAGGATTAAAAGCAAACTTCTATAAAACTCAAATTATATGGATAGGCTCAAAAAAAGGTTGTCGTGACAAAATCTGTACTGAGAAACCAGTTATATGGAACTTCAAAGGCAATTTTAAACTATTAGGGATAACATACACTTAGAAAAAGACAATTATTTTATAAACAACTACCTCACTAAACTTACAAAAATTAAAAATATGTTGAACGCTTGGTCCTTCAGAAATCTTACCCTTATTGGCAAAACAACGATTATAAAAAACAAAATGTAATGCAATCTTGGGCACTTTTAGATAATGAAAACACCAAAAACACACATACAGATACAGGGCTTTTTTAACCTATTTAACAGGGGCCGATTTCCCAATTGCAAAAACCTCTATTTTTTCCCAATTTTGGGGTAAAAAATCCCAATTTAAAAAAAAATAATTTTTTTTGGGGTAATTAAGTGACATACTTTATATAGTTTATATGTTAAAATAACTCAATTCTAAAACCTAATCAATATTTTATATGAAATTTCCCCTTAAAAAAACATTTCCCAAAACAACGAAAATCACGCTACATTTTCCCCAATTTGGACAGTCTCGCGCTTCTTTTTCCCAAATTCAGCAGGCCTAGGCCTTTTCCCAATTTTCTTGAAAAAAGCCCTGAGATATTTTATCAGAACCAATATTTTATAATACAAATATTGTGTTAAACTGGGACTTAAACCTCTTTAAAGTGTTAAGTAAAAACGCGGTATTCTTCATCAACGATCTTGTAAATGAACGGTGTGAGTTTTTATCTTTTAATGATTTCTCAACTTAATACAATGCACGCATTCCATTTACATTTTACTATGGAATAATTAATGCAATCCCTAATGAATGGAAAATATGTATTAAGAATAAAACTAGAATTGAACATCCTTTAAATAAAAATATTCGTAAACTAAAAACAGCAAAAAAAATAAATCAATCATTTTATGAAGACTTTTTAAAATCAGTAAGCTTAACACCCTATAACTCGCAAGAAAAATGGAACAAAGAACTCGGAATAACCTTAACAAATGAAGACTGGAAATTTCTATATCAACACACTTTTACAATAACTGAGGCCAGAAAAAAATAATTCTGTGTTTCTGGTTGAAAAAATTAGGGTAGGTAGGTCGGTAAATTTTTTCTTTTCTTTTTTTTTTTTTTTTTGCCCATGTGGTTTGGACGATGTTAAAGGTATCTTTAACTTTGTCAAGTACACAGTGGAGAACCCAGACGGTTACTAGCGGAAATAAAACAGCGTCCCGTGATACTAGCCGATTGTTTTACGGTTACTAGCGGATAAATAACTGGGAAGAATTGTTAGTAGTTCGTCATAAAGTAGTATTTTTTAAATAGCTATTAGTTTTTTCGAAAAACACTTGCTTCTACGGAATGCTAGATATATTTAACTAATTAGATAATTATAAGTTTGTTCCCAAACAGAAGCTTTTATCATGATATAACTGAAATAGTATCCGAAAATGCATGGACATTTGACAGATTATTGCAGCTTTCCTTTACTTATATCTAATAAGTAACGCGTTACAGCACAGATTAGTCTGCAAATAGTTAATATATAGTTAATAAATCTTGGAATATATTTGATAAGCAATGGGCGTAAATTGTATATCAAAAATGTTGTGTTTTATAGGAATATGTGGGCTACGGTTACTGTAATAACACTGTAAAAACAGGCAACGGTTACTATACGCATTTTAAAAAATTACAATGGGAGATAGCATTAACTTATAAATTATCTCCCGTCTAGCATTACCAGCGCTATCTCCTGTTGCTAACCTGGTCCTGAGTATTTATTGTATTTTATGTATTTTCAAAAGAATGTCTTGCCTAAATAAGTCTGTATACGTGTGCCTTTTAATAAGAGTTGAAAGGGTATTTTTCTGTATAAAATATACTTTTTAAACAAATTTGAATAGAAACAATAGACGTTGGACTCCAAATGTGCCCTTGACCTTTGACCAGGTTTCCGGGTAATGGCTGGGACACGAAAAAAATAGTTTTTTTACCATTGACCTCCAAGTGTGACCTTGGGTGCTATTGATGAATTTTACCATTTTGTGGTGCATGGTCCATTTTAAAACTGTAAATATGTTCCGCTAGTAACCGTAAAACAATCTGCTATTATCACGCGGCGCTGATTTATTTCCACTAGTAACCGTCTAGGTTCTCCACCGTGAAGTAGTTAATTTGTAGTGATTTTGCAAGGAGAGAAGGTAAACAACCTCATGATATCTTCTTAACTTGTTTGTTTTGAATAAAATAAATTGAAAACACATATTTTCTGCCATTACGAGTTTACATACGATTGAATTTTATAATTTTCCTGAGACTGGGTGGTATTGGAAGAACAAATCTGCTGGCAGCATGGGATTGTCATGATTAATGTTTTTCATAACTTCTGATCTGTCCCATGGCTGCATTTTTCAATACTAATAGCCAAAATGGACACGCAGTGCACCATGGAGGCGGCCATGTTTTAGCGCATGTTTCATACTCAATCTTTTCGTAAATAAGCTTTTTCGTACTTTTTTTTTTTTTTTTGATAAAAAACTGTAGGGTCAGCGCCAAAAAATAGGGACAGTCGGGTAACCAGAAACACAGGTATTTTTTTTTCTGGCCTGATGATACTAACCTACAAAGTCTTCAATTTAAAATACTTCATCGTATTTTGTTTACCAATACCAAATTGTATCAATGTAAAATGTCAGAAACAGAACTATGCACTTTTTGCAACAACTCAAAAGAAAGTTTCACATCTATTTTTTGAATGTATGTGTTCAAAGAATATACTGCCAAGATTGTTTGAACAAATTAAGAATCTTTGTGGAATTTCTATTGAATTAAGACCCGAAGAGGTCCTCCTTGGTTTTAAACAGCATGAATATGTTTTAAATTTGATTATTAATATTTGTTTCCTTGTCTATAAAAGTTATGGCCCCAAGGTCAAGGTCACACTTAGAGGTCAAACGTCAAATTGTGTCCGATCAATAACTTTTGCATGCCTGGACGGATTTTCAAATAACTTGGCACAAGTGCTCACCACAACCAGACAACGTGTCGCGCACAAAATCCAGGTCCGTGGCTCCAAGGTCAAGGTCATACTTAGAGGTCGAAGGTCACTTTGGGGGCATTTGTCACTTACTGTGATATTTCTTGTTTTTATTTGTAATTGTCAACAATCAAAACACATTTATAATGAAAGATTTGAGCACTAGATAAACTAGTCATCATGAGACAAAATGAAGATGTTTTTAATTTTGGCATCTGCGTTGTATAATGTTATAATATGAATATGATAGACATATGAATATGATAGACATCTGAAATAGTATCTGTAAAAAATCACTAAATAAAATGTTGTTCATGATTAGAATGTGAGGCATTGGTAAATTATCATAGTTATAAACAAAAAGACAACTTAGTGATAATATAATAGCAATTGGATTGAAAGATTAGTGTCTGAAGGTAATCTCAGTTTTTAGCAATGTTTACATTAGAAGAACGGGTTTAATGTTAGATGTTTTTATTATTGAAATCTGATTAGTAGTTCATGAGAATAAGTAGCAGTGGAGCAGACCTATTCAAACTCTTTAGAAGATGCTTCAGTTAAAGTTTCATCAACCAAAAAGAGATACATATATATTTATATATATATAGCTGTATATTATATTATATATATATATATATGTATCTCTTTTTGGTGCTGTCTGAACAGTTAGTAATATTCAAACACAGTTCCTTTATGTTATTCTTTTAATTAATTTTAATTGAACAAATGCAAGTTATGTTGAAAAACTAACAACCAGGCATCGCAAGCTTTTAAAAAATCAAGATTGCCGTTTGTCACTTTAATAAAGTTTAACATCAATCAATAATCTATAACATTAACGATACCGATTTGGAACCAGCTATATTCGCATGTCGAGAACAGATTTATAGACTGTATTCCTGAGTTTTACATCTAATTCTTGTAGTAAAAACCTGTTAGAACCTGTTTTGTGAACAGTAAAATGATGTTGATACACAGTCCAACACCCATAGCAGCTTTCTGAGTCCGGGATAAATATAGCTGGAACCTTGAGGCTCCGGCAATAAATAATTAATAGATATCAGAATGCTCAAAACCAATGCATTTAGTAGTCTTAGAAACTACATAGAGTTTTCCCCAGAAAAATATCAAGTGCTGTATTAAGAGGGGTTGGGTCTGGAAGGGGTGTTACTCCTTCCTCTGATTTTTAGCTCTACTGGCCGAAGGCCAGCAGAGCTTGTGGGATGACCAGTTTTCCTTCGCCCGTTTGTCCGTCGTCCGTTAATTTTTGCCTTGTGAACACTCTAGGGCCTTCATTATTTTTACGAAACTTTCCCAGTGTCTTTATATCAATGAAAACTCAGACAAGTTTGAAAACCAGCCAGATCGGATTAATTTCACCGGAGTTATGGCCCTTGTTTTGCTGAAAAATGCCATATTAAGCCTTGTGAACACTCTAGCACCTTCATTTATTACTTGCACAGATTGTTAATATCAATGAAAGCTTGGACAAGTTCGAAAACCAGTCGAATCAGATAGTAACACCGGAGTAATGGCCCTTGTTTTTTCTGAAAAATGCTATTTGCTGCCTTGTGAACACTCTAGCACCTTCATTTATTATTTGATCTTTACCAAACTTGTACAGATTGTTAATATCAATGAAAGCTAGGACAAGTTCGAAAACCAGGCAAATCGGATCTGTCACACCGGAGTTATGATCCTTGTTTTTTCTGAAAAATGCAATTTTCTGCCTTGTGAACACTCTAGCACCTTCATTTATTATTTGGTCTTTACCAAGCTTGCATAGATTGTTAATAGCAATGAAATCTTAGACGAGTTCGAAAACCAGCTAGTTCGGAGTATTTATGCCCTTGTTTTTGCTAAAAAATGCTATTTTATGCCTTGTGAACACTCAAGCACCTTCATTTATTATTTGATCTTTACCAAACTTGTACATATTGTTAATATCAATGAAAGCTTTGACGAGTTCGAAAACCAGCCAAATGGGGTTAGTAACAGAAGAGTTGTGGTCCTTGTTTTTCTGAAAAATCTATAGTCTGCCTTGTGAACATTCTAGCACCTTCATTTATTATTTGATCTTTACCAAACTTACATAGATTGTTAATATCAAAGTAAGCTCAGGTAAGTTTGAAAACCAGCCAAATTGTATTAGTAACACCGGAGTTACGGCCCTTGATATAGTTAAAAATGCTGTATTTTGCCTCATTAAGATGATAGGGCTTTCATTTGGCCAGATTTTAATGAAACTTTGCAGGGATGATCAGTACCAAATCTAGTTATGTATGTCATCACCATGTTCCAGTTGAATGATTTTTGGCAGAGTTATGGCCCTTTAAAGTTTTTAATACACTAATTTTGTCCGGACTAGTTCTCCTGAACCCCTGGCTGGATTTCAGTGAAACTTTGCAGGGATACTCAGTACCAGGACTAGTTGTGCATGTCATCGCCGTGTTTCGGTTAAATGATTTTGCGAAGTTATAGCCCTTTAAAGATTTTGATACACATGTTGTTATTGTGTTCCCCATCAAAGACTCCATATAGCCAGTAGAGTGATACAGGCCCACTTGTGCCTCTTGTTTTAAAACTTGTCTATATTTGGTGGACTTGTCTATATTTGGTGGACTTTGAAATATACCTGGAGTTTTTAAAATCATTTTTTTTAAGAAATAATAAAGTATGGTTTTGTATTTGCAGGGCTTTTTCACCTGACGACACAGAGGCTTGTAAAAGGCTTCTTCCCAATTCAAAACTTGCATTTTTTTCCCATCTGTGGCAGAAAGTTTTTCCCAATCTAAAAGCAGCAGTCTCTCAGAATTTGAGAAAAAGCATTAATTCTGGAATGTGTTTTTGTCTGTTAAGTCAGTTCTGACTGAGAAGTCAGCAGTTATAATAAATAATGGATGAAAATATAAACAAAGCATAGTATTGTCATATTTACTTAATTGATGAAATCTTACATCTTTCCCAAACTGAGAATATAAGAATCCATCATGAGTATCCATGTGAGATAGAGAAATCTCACCCGAGGGGTTAGAATTGCAACCAGGGTCGAGGCTCTGACACATTAAATTACACATTTTATCAATGAAATCATCAAAATATCTCTCTAAAATGCATTAAAAAAGGAGTGCTATGCATAAACCTCGGACTTTGAACTCACCATGGAAACACCATGGGACGATTACAGTAGGGCTTGCTTCCTGAAAAAAAGAATAGAGGTTTACCAAAATGCAGATTCATGTTTTCTCTTCTGTTTTGACAGTTTATTCGGTAATACATGATTGTCTTGCCGAATGAAATAAACATTTTTTTTTTTCAATCATAAACTTTTAAAATGTTTGGCAATCATTCTGCTCGACTCAGACTTTGATATCGGTCAATCCTTTAATTGTTTAAGATGATCTGAGGCAACAATAAAGCCACTCTTTGTGGAATCATAAAGCGGAGTTAATTACCGATCAATCTGTAATCACAAATGTGATTGGCTGATAGCTAAGAGCAATTCAGGGCCAACGGCTTTCTTGTTTGATAAAGTTGCTTTGATCATAGAAGAAAACGTGGACAAATAAAGTTATGTGCCTTGAATTATTTAAGATCTTATTTTTTCATCCGATCTTTACCAGACTGAAAAACAGCCAAATCTGATACCCCTCCCCCTCACTTGATTTCGAGCGAATTTGTGAGAATCATTAAAAAAAATGTAAGTACACCATACAGCTTTAAACCATTCGTGTGATTCAGGCCTTCTTGGCCCCCTTGTTTCACATACTGAGAATATTATTGTGTTTAATGTTTTATTTACACAGCGAATATGTAGATGTTTCTGAATGCATTTGGAATAAGCATGTCTAGTTATAGGACAATATCTAATATTACCTTATTGTTTTCAGAGATTCACAGATCGGGAAGAGAGGTTTTGAGGGAAATACTAGATATAAAACAGGTCACAAAACAGGTCAGAGTAAAGAGGTAAGTTTGTCTCAGTTATCTAAGTTTCTTTCAAATTATCCCTTAAGGCTTTGCAAATTGTATGAAGTGGATGGATTATGGTAATGTAAGCGGACAAGCAAAAGTCAAAAAGAAAAAACTCGGTGGGTTTAAACTCGGGACACCTGGCAAACATTCTGCTTTTTCACCACAATAGCTAGATCTATGACCAGAAAGTAATAATGCACTTAAAAACCTATCAGTTTACACACCCACTGAGTTCCACTTCATTTCTGCATCCTTGAACAACAAATATTTGTCACCCACAAATATCATACAACCTTGGTTTTAGACACCTCAGCTAAACAGTCTCCAACAGTAAATATCCTGGTCATGGCTCAAATATAAATGGACAAGAAAAACCAGAACACTCATCAGGGTTTGAACTTGTGACATCATGTAGGTGAAGCAGACATTCTACTTTTCACCACAAACACTAGCTCTATGACCAGAAAGTAATAACGTGCTTATCAACCTATCTTAACATACATCCCATAACTCTGTCTTCATTCAACCTAGAGTTATTGCCCTTTATTATTAGCTTGATTATTCAAAGAATAAGAGCGCTTTATATGTAATCACCCCGGCGTCGGCGTCCCACATCAAGGTTTGCATGTAAGCTGTGTTTACAAGTCTATGTCTCTTACATTTCTTATCCTAGCACAACCAAATTTGGCCATGGGCTTTCGTATAGAATTATCTTAAAGGCTGCATAAGTAATTTTGGTTCCTGTAACCCATGGGCTCCATGGAACCCATATTATGATATCCCTTAAAATGTGTCCCATTTCACATAAAATATTTTGTATGTAAGCTGTATTTACAAGTCTATATTGCTTACATTTATTATCCTAGCACAACCAAATTTGGCCATGAGCTTCCTTATAGCGTTATCTTAAGGGCTGCTTAAGTAATTTTGGTTCCTGTAACCCCTGGGCTCCCATGGAACCCAAATTCTGACAGCCCTTAAAATGTGTCGAATTTCATATTTTATTTCACATCATATTTTGCATGTAAGCTGTGTTTACAGGTGTATATCTCTTGCATTTCTTGCCCTAGCTCAACTAAATTTGGGAATTGGTTTCCTTATAGTATGTCTTAAAAGGTTGAATAAGTAATTTTGTCTTCTACAAATTCTGGGCTCCCATGGAACTCAAATTTTGATGGCCCATAAAATGCGCAATAAAGGCAGATCAAGGTTTGCGTGTAAATTGTTGTATCTATATTTATAAAATATTTTTCTTATGTCACTCAAATTTTGGTTTGGTATATCTTATAGCATTAATCATCTTATTCATACTTCACCCATAATGGGGCATGGGATTCCTCCTCCCCACTCCCCATACATATTTCTATGTTGTTTTAGTCACTTTTTACACATATAGCTATCTTATGCCCCCCACCTCCCCACACATTTTGTTTTTTTTCTTTTACATATGCTTGTTGTTTTAAATCTACACCTATATCAATAATGCGCCACTTCCCCACCCACACCCCCCATCCCCCAACCCCATCATCACCACCACCTAATTTTTTATTATTTTTTTTTTTTTTTTTTTTTACATTTGTGTTTTGTTTTATCAATTTATCAATATGTTTTGCCACCACCACCAACCCGAATGTTGTTTTTTTTTCATTTTATCTACCATTATTTGTATGTAAAAATTTAAATTTGAACGCAATCATTTACAGATAAGACACTTAAGATTAAATTCAAATACACAGACGAAATATCAATAAAAAAAAACTGAAACGAGGCCACAATAAAAAAATGCTAGATTCTCATCCCCTCCCTTCCCCGAGTTGCCTTTTGACCGCAGATTTCTTTAAAATGACAGCAATTTTGGATTAAAACTGATAAAAATTGAAAATAAAATTTCACACCCTGTCCCAAATGAGATTCTAACAATAATTTTATATCGGCCCAAGTTTCTATATCCGCCTCGCCCCACAAACCCACCCCACATTGTTTTGGCCATGTTTTCTGATGGTATATAATGCATGGCTATATAATTTATTATTCCCTGAAAAATCCAATAGTCGAGCTGCGCTGTTCTCCAACAGCTCTTGTCCGGAGCATAACTTTGAAAGCATTATGGGACATCATTGAAACTTCACACAATGATAGAGGGCAATAAGAAGAAGTGTAGAACACAAGAACTGTAACTCTATCTTCATTCAAACTAGAATTATTGCCCTTTGGTATTTTATACTTACAATTCTTGTCCAAAGTATAACTTTGAAAGTACATATGGGACTGCATTCAACCTTCACACAGTAATAGAGGGCAATAAGAGGAAGTAAAGAACACAAGTACCATAACTCTGTCTTCATTCAAACTAGAGTTATTGCCCTTAATAACATCAAACTTAGAATTCTTGTCCGAAGCGTAACTTTATAACGACTTAAGGGACTGCATTGAACCCTCATACAGTAATAGAGGGCAATAAGAGGAAGTGCAGAGCACAAGAACCGTAACCTTGTCTTCATTCAAACTAGAATTATTGCCCTTTGATATTTTATAATTCTTGTCCGGAGTATAACTTCAAAAGTACTTATGGAACAGCATTGAAACTTCACACAGTAATAGAGGGCAATAATAGAAAGAACCATAACACCATCTTCCTTCAAACTAGAGTTATTGCCCTTTGTAATTTTGTTCTTAGATTCTTGTCCGGAGTGTAACTTTATAACTACTTAAGGGACTGCATTGGCACTTCACACAAGGCTAGAGAGCAATAAGAGGAAGGGCAGAGTGCAAGAACCATAACTCTGTATTCATTGGAATTAGTTATTGCCCTTTGTAATATACTTATTATTCTTGTTCCGGAGCATTACTTCATAACTAATTTTAAGGGACTGTTTGTTTGTTTGTATGGTGTTTACGTCATTGTCAACACATGTAAGCTTATATATGATGTTCATTTTTTGTTTTGTGGTGGAGGAGGAAGACCACCCATTTTTCCTGTTTTCCTAGTTAGAAACAGTACTGTACACATCCCAGCATTGAAATTTAACACAATGATAGAGGGTAATTAGAGGAAGTGCAGAGTGTAAGAACCGTAACTCTATCTTCATTCAAATTAGAGTTTTTGTTGTTTGTAATTTTATGCAGAATTCTTGTCCAAAAAATAACTTCAAAACTGCTTGCGGTACTGCAGTGAAACTTCACATAAATGGTAGAGGGAAATGAGATGAAGTGCATTGTGCAAGAACATTAACTCTGTCTTCAGTTAAATTAGAGTAACAATGTGGTTATTGCCCTTGAATTAACGAAAATTGCTATATTTTGTTTTGTCAACACTCTATCCATTTTTCATCCGAAATTTACCAAACTCTACAGATTTTTAATATCAATGAAAGCTTAGACGAGTTTGAAAACCAGCCAAATCGGACCAGTAGCACCAGAGTTATTGCCCTTGAATTAGTGAAAAATGTGTTATCCTTTTGATGTCAACACTCTAGCACCTTCATTTTTCATCCAATTTTTACCAAACTGTACCAAATTATTAACATCAATTAAAGCTTGAACGAGTTCAAAAACCACCATTAACACCGAAGTTATTGCCCTTGAATTAACGAAAATCGCTATATTTTGTTTTTTTCAACATTCTAGCGCCTCCATTTTTCATCCGATCTTTACCAAACTTTACCATATTATTAATATCAATGAAAGCTCGCAAGAGCTTGAAAACAAGCCAGATCGAACCAGTAACACCGGAGTTATATATTGCCCTGAATAATTGAAAAATGTGTTAACATTTTGATGTCAACACTCTAGCACATTCATTATTGATCAGATCTTTACCAAACTGTACCAAATTATTAATATCAATGAAAGCTTGGAAGGGTTTGAAAACCAGCCGAATTTGACCTGTAATTAATGAAAATTGCTATATTTTGTTTTGTCATCACTCTAGCGCCTCCATTATTCATCCAATCTTTTCTAAACTGTACCACCAGATTATTAATATCAATGAAACCTTGGACGAGTTTGAAAAACCAGCCAGATCGAACCAGTAACACAGGAGTTATTGCCCTTGAATTATAGAAAAATGTGTTAACTTTTTGATGTCAACACTCTAGCACCTTCATTTTTCATTCGAACTTTACCAAATTGTAACAAAATATTAAATAAATAAAAGCTTGGACGAGTTCGAAAACCTGCCAGATTGGACCAGGTACACCGAAGTTATTGCCCTTGAATTAACGAAAATCGCTCTTATTTTGTCATGTCGACATTCTAGGGCCTGCATTTTTCATCCGATCTTTACCAAACTTTACGAAATTATTAATATCAATGAAAGCTTGCACGAGTTTGAAAACAAGCCATATCAGACCAGTTAAACTGGAGTTATTGTCCTTGAATTATTGAAAAATGTGTTAACTTTTTGATGTCAATGCTCTATCACCTTCATTATTCATCTGATTTTTACCAAACTGTACCAAACTATTGATATTAATGAAAGCTTGGACGGGTTCGAAAACCAGCCGGATCGGACCAGTAACACCAGTGTTATTGCCCTTAAAGTAACAAAATTGCTATATTTTGTCTTGTCAAGACGCTAATGCCTCCAGTTCGAAAACCAGTAAGATCGGGAGTTATTGCCCTTGAATTAACGGAAATTGTTATATTTTGGCTTGTCAACATTCAAACTCCTCCATTTTTCATCCGATCTTTACCAAACTATACCAGATTATTATTATCAATGAAAGCTCAGACGAGTTCAAAAACCAGCCAAGTCGGTCCTGTAACACCAGAGTTATTACCCTTGAATTAGTGAAAAATGTGTTATCCTTTTGATGTCAACACTCTAGCACCTTCATTTTTCATCCAATCTTTACCAAACTGTCCCAAATTATTAACATCAATTAAAGCTTGAACGAGTTCAAGCGCCTCCATTAGCGCCTCCATTTTATATCTGATCTTTACCAAATTTTACCAGATTAATAATATCAATAAAAGCTCGGACGAGTTCGAAAACCAGACAGATCGAAATTTAGTGCCCTTGAATTAACGAAAATTGCTATATAAATTGCTATATTTTGGCTTGTCAACATTTTAACGCCTCCATTTTTCATCCGATCTTTACCAAACTTTACCAGATTATTATTATCAATGAAATCTCAGACGAGTTTGAAAAACAGCCAGATCAAACCAGTAACACAGGAGTTATTGCCATTGGAGTATTAAAAATGTGTTAACTTTTTGATGTCAACACTCTATAGCACCTACATTTTTCATCCGTTCGTTATCAATCTACAGGTGCCAAATTTTTAATATCAATGAAAGCTTGCACGAGTTTGAAAACAAGCCAGAGTTTGAAAACAAGCCATATCAGACCAGTTAAACCGGAGTTATTGTCCTTGAATTATTGAAAAATTTGTTAACTTTTTGATGTCAATGCTCTATCACCTTCATTATTCATCTGATTTTTACCAAACTGTACCAAACTATTGATATTAATGAAAGCTTGGACGGGTTCGAAAACCAGCCGGATCGGACCAGTAACACCAGTGTTATTGCCCTTAAAGTAACAAAATTGCTATATTTTGGCTTGTAAACATTTTAACGCCTCCATTTTTCATCCGATCTTTACCAAACTATACCAGAATATTATTATCAATGAAAGCTCAGACGAGTTCGAAAACCAGCCAAGTCGGTCCTATAACAATGGATTTATTACCCTTGAATTGAAGAAAAATGCTATATTTGATCTTAACACTGGCGCCTCCATTTTTTATCTGATCTTTACCGCATTTTACCAGATTAATAATATCAATGAAAGCTCGGACGAGTTCGAAAACCAGCCAGATTGGAATTTATTGCCCTTGAAATAACGAAAATTGCTGTATTTTGGCTTGTCAACATTCTAACGCCTTCATTTTTCATCCGATCTTTACCAAACTATACCAGATTATTATTATCAATGAAAGCTCAGACGAGTTCGAAAATCAGCCAAATCGGTCCTGTAACACCGGAGTTATTGCCCTTGAATTGAAGAAAATTGCTATATTTTATCTTAACACTAGCACCTCCATTTTTTATCCGATCTTTACCACATTTTACCAGATTAATAATATCAATGAAAGCTCGGACGAGTTTGAAAACCAGCCAGATTGGAATTTATTGCCCTTGAATAAACACAAATTGCTGTATAAATTGCTATATTTTGGCTTGTCAACATTTTAACGCCTCCATTTCTCATCCGATCTTTACCAAACTTTACCAGATTATTATTATCAATGAAATCTAAGACGAGTTTGAAAAACAGCCAGATCAAACCAGTAACACAGGAGTTATTGCCTTTGAAGTATTAAAAATGTGTTAACTTTTTGATGTCAACACTAGCACCTACATTTTTCATCCGTTCGTTACCAATCTACAGGTGCCAAATTATTATTATCAATGAAAGCTTGGATGAGTTTGAAAACAAGCCAGTTCGGACCAGTAATACCGGAGTTATTGCCCTGGAATTATCAAAAATTGCTATATTTTGTCTTGTCAACAGTAGCGCCCCCATTTTTATCCGATCTTTACCAATTGTTACCAGATTATTAATATCAATGAAAGCTCAGCCGAGTTCGAAAAGCAGCCAGATCGGACCAGTAACACCGGAGTTATTGCATCTGATCTTTACCAAACTATACCAAATTATTATTATCAGTGAAAGCTTATACGGATTAGAAAACCTGCTGGATCGGACCAGTAACACAGGAGTTATTGCCCTTGAATAATTGAAAAATGTGTTCAACTTAATTGCTATATTTTGTCTTGTCAACACTCTAGCATCTTCATTTTTCATCTGATCTTTACCAATCATTATCTAATTATTAATATCAATGAAAGCTCGGACAAGTTTGAAAACCAGCCGGATTGGACCAGTAACACCGGAGTTATTGCCCTTAAATTAACGAAAATTGCTATATTTTGTCTTGCCAACACTCTAGCGCCTCATTTTGCAGCCTACTTCTACCAAGCTTTGCCAGATTTTTGATATTGACAAAGTCGCGGGCAAGTTCGGAAACCAGCCAGATCGGACCAGTAACACCGAAGTTATGACCCTTGAATCTTTGGAACTTTTTGATGTCAACACTCTCGTACCGTTATTTTTCATCCGATCTTTATTAAATTTTACCAGATTGTTAATTAATATCTATGAAACCTTTGACGAGTTAAAAAACCAGCGAGATTGGACCATGAACACCGGAGTTATTGCCCTTGAATTGACATAAATTGCTATAGTTTATCTTGTCAACACTCTAGCGCCTCCATTTTGCATCCTACCTTTACTAAACTTTGCCAGATTGTTGCTATTGATGAAAGCTCGGTCAAGTTCGAAAACTACCAGATCGGACCAGTATAACTAAAGTTATGGCCCTTGAATTATTGAAAAAACACTCTAGCACCTTCATTATTCATCCGATCTTTACCAAACTTTACCAGATTGTTATGATAAGGCTTTCATTTTTTCATATTTCAATAAAACGTTGTAGGGATGATCAGTATCAAGCCTAGTTGTGCATATTGTCACCTTGTTCCGGTTGAATGATTTTTGCCCTTTAAACGTTTTAATACACATAATTTGTATGGACTAGTTCTCCTGAACCCCTGGCCACATTTCAACGAAACATGACAAGGATGATTAGTATCAAGCCTAGTTGTGCATGTCATCACCATGTTCTGATTGAATGATTTTTGGCAGAGTTATGACCCTTTAAATGTTTTACTACTCGAACATTGTCTGGACTAGTTCTCCTAAACCCCTGGTCAGATTTCAGAGAAACAATGCAGGGATAATAAGTACCTAGCCTAATTGTGCGTATTATCACCCTGTTCCGATTGAACGATTTTTGACTTATGGTCCTTTACAGGTTTTAATACAGAAATTTTGTCCGGACTAGTTCTGCTGAACCCCTGGCCGAATTTCAACGAAACTTCACAAGGATGATCAGTACCAAGCCTAGTTGCACATGTCATCATTGTGTTCCGGTTGAATGATTTTTGGTGGAGTTACTGCCCTTTAAAGGTTTTAATACACTGACCTTTTACAAACTAGTTCTCCTGAACCCCTAGCAGGATTTCAGCGAAACTTAGCAGGAATGATCAGTACCAAATCTAGTTGCACAAGTCGTTGCCATGTTCTGGTTTAATGAATTTTGACAGAGTTATGGTCCCTTATACACAAACATTATCCGGACTAGTTTTCCCAAACCACTGACTTGATTTCAGTGAAACTTGGTGGGAATGATCAGTACCAAGCCTAGCTGCGCATACCATTGTCGTGTTCTGGTTGAATGATATTTGTTGGAGTTGTGGCTCTTTAAAACGTTTTTAATATACAAACTTTGTCCAGACTAGTTCTCCTCAACCACCATTTGGCTTTCAACCAAACTTGGTTTCGTATATCATTGTCTTGTTCCGGTTGAATGATTTTTCGTGGCCCTTTAAAGGTTTTAATACATAAGCTTTGTCTGGACTACTTTTCCTTATCCGCTGCCTGGATTTCCATGTAACTTGTTCCATAACCAAGTCTAGTCGCAAATGTCTTTGTCATCTTCCAGTTTAATGATTTTTGGCGGATTTATGGCTCTTTCTCCTGTAGGGGAGACATCTGTTTTTACTAAAAACAACCCCTAGTTCAAAGGCCTAAAAAAAAAGGTTTGTTTCTGCTAACGGGCCGCTTAAAAAAAAATAGGGTATAGGCAAAACTTTTTTTTTCTTTTTTTTTTTAATATTGATGACCTTATTTTTGTTAATGATGAAACACTTTTAATATGATAAAAATACTGGGGAAGGTATTAATACCTAGATAATACATGGTTATGGCCCTTTTTCAATATTTGATAATGTACACTGGAAACCCCAAGTCTCACTGGAGGAATATTTTTTATTTTTTAGCTCCATAAGAAACCTTGGTTCATGGGTACAACTTTTTATTATTATTTAAAAATGTGTAAAAAAAATTTAATATTTTTTTTTGCAATAAAGAAAGTTAGGGGGCAAAACAATGATATGAAATGGGTTCTGACCGCCTGCACCATGGGGCCCCTCTACAGGTGGTCAAAACCTGTTTTATACAATTGTTGTTCTTCGAGTCCCTAAATAACCTTACCAAATTAGAACTAGAGCCGCTTGTTAGCTCTACTGGCCAAGGGCCAGCAGAGCTTATGGGATGGTGTGTTGTCCGTCTTCCGTCGGTCGTCCGTTGTCCGTCCGTTAACTTTTCTTCAAACGACTTCTCTTCAGAAACCGCTTCGTTCATTTTGACCAAACTTCACATGGATGATCCTTAGATGAATGCTTTTTAGATTTGTTAAAATTAGGTCAACGCTACATCCAAGATGGCTGCCATTACCATATATGGTCGAAACCTTAAAAAATCTTCTTCTCCATACCCGCTGGACAGATTTCAACAGTTTTTCTTTTAAAATGATCGCCAACGCCTAGTCTATCAAGATTGTTCAAATAAAGTCCCCGGGGTCAAAAATGGCCGTGCCCCGGGGGTCCAAAGTTTGTATATTGAGGTTTTGCATGTTTTTCATATAGACATATAGGAACAAACTTTAAAAAATCTTCTTCTCTGAAACCACAAGGCACAGAGCTCTCATGTATTACATGTAGCATCAGCTTATGGTCCTCTACTAAGTTTGTTCAAATGGTGACCCTGGGGTCAAATGGGGTCAAATTTATCCCCGCCCCGGGGTCACAGTTTTACAGACTTATATAGGATTTTTTTTTTAAAAATCTTCTTCTCGGATACTACAAGAGCCAGAGATTTGATATTTTACATTTATTATAAGCTTATGGTCCTTTACCAAGTTTGTTCAAATGGTGACCCATTGGTCACATTTGGCCCCACCCTGGGGGTCACAGTTTTACTTAGGCTTGTATAGGCAAAAACTGAAAAAATCTTCTTCTCTGGAACCACATTGCACAGAGCTCTCATGTATTACATGTAGCATCAGCTTATGGTCCTCTACCAAGTTTGTTCAAATGGTGACCCTTCTGTCAAATTTGGACGCGCCCCGGGGGTAACCGTTTTTTTTTATTTCTTTTTAATTTTTTTTTTTAATTTGATTTATTTTATTTTATTTTTTCAATTTCATTTTTTTTTTTTTTTTTTTTTTAATTGTTTCAATTTTTTTTTTTATTATTTTATTTTATTTTTATTTTTTTTGTTAAATTTTTTCATTTTTTTTTTTTATTGATTGATTTTAATTTTTTTTTTTTTTTTTAATTTTTTCATTATCATTTTAATTACTTGACACTTACTTTAAAATTTCTTGTCGGCACTACTCATACTGAATGCCTTGTTGAATTACGACGAAACTTGGCAGGAAGCATCGGTAAGATGTCTAGTTGTGCATTTCACGCTTTTGTTCCAGTTCGCTGATTTTTGACGGGAGTTATGGCCCTTTGACCTTTTTATTTTAAATTTCTTGTCGGCGCTACTTCTCTTAAATGGCTTGTTGGATTTCTGCAAAATTTGGCAGGAAGCCTCAGTATGATGTCTAGTTGTGCAAAGCGCGGTATATCAATGAAATCTTGGACAATTTCGAAAACCAGCTAGATCTTGTTAGTAATAACAGAGTTATGGCCCTTGATTTGTTGAAAAATGCTATATTGTATTTTCCTTTGTTAAATCTATAGGAGAAGAGAGCTATATCTATCAAAATCTATAAGAGCTGTTTTAGCCAGTAGAGCGTCCACAGGCCCTCTTGGGCCTCTTGTTTTTAAATTGCTAGCATGGGTCAAGGGTTTAAGTTTCTGTTGTTGTCTTGTGTTATTTTTTTAGCTCTACTGGCCAAGGGCCAGCAGAGCTTATGGGATGGTGTGTTGTCCGTCTTCCGTCGTCCGTCCGTCGTCTGTCCGTCGTCCGTTAACTTTTCTTCAAACGACTTCTCCTCAGAAACCGCTTGGTTCATTTTGACCAAACTTCACATAGATGATCCTTAGATGAATGCTTTTTAGATTTGTTAAAATTAGGTCAGCGCTACATCCAAGATGGCTGCCATTACCATATATGGTCGAAACCTTAAAAAATCTTCTTCTCCAGAACCGCTAGACAGATTTCAACAGTTCTTCTTTTAAAATGATCGCCAATGCCTAGACTATGAAGTTTGTTCAAATAAAGTCCCCGGGGTAAAAAATGGCGGTGCCCCGGGGATCCAAAGTTTGTATATTGAGGTTTTGCATGTTTTTCATATAGACATATAGGAAAAAACTTTAAAAAATCTTCTTCTCTGAAACCACAAGGCACAGAGCTCTCGTGTATTACATGTAGCATCAGCTTATGGTCCTCTACTAAGTTTGTTCAAATGGTGACCCTGGGGTCAAATTTGTCCCCGCCCCGGTGGTCACAGTTTTACATAGACTTATATAGGATTTTTTTTTAAAAATCTTCTTCTCGGAAACTGCAAGAGCCAGAGGTTTGATATTTTGCATTTACTATAAGATTATGGTCCTTTACCAAGTTTGTTCAAATGATGACCCTCGGGTCACATTTGGCCCCGCCCCAAGGGTCCCATGTTTTACATAGTCATGTATAGGGAAAAACTTAAAACACCTTCTTCTCTGAAACTGCAAAAGCCAGAGGTTTAATATTTTGCATTTGCTATAAGCTTGTGGTCCTCTACAAGTTTGTTCAAATGGTGACCCAGGGGTCACATTTGGCCCCACTCTGGGGGTCACAGTTTTAAATAGGCTTGTATAGGTAAAAACTGAAAAAAATCTTCTTCTCTGGAACCACATGGCACAGAGCTCTCATGTATTTCATGTAGTATCAGCTTATGGTCCTCTACTAAGTTTGTTCAAATGGTGACCCTGGGGTCAAATTTGTCCCCGCCCTGAGGGTCACAGTTTTACATAGACTTATATAGGATTTTTTTTTAAAAAATCTTCTTCTCGGAAACTTCAAGAGCCAGAGGTTTAATATTTTGCATATGCTATGAGCATATGGTCCTTTACCAAGTTTGTTCAAATTGTGACCCTCGGGTCACATTTGACCCCGCCCAAAGGGTCACATGTTTTACATAAATGCTTGTATAGGGAAAAACTGAAAAAAATCTTCTTCTTTGGAACTGCAAGAGCCAGAGGTTTAATATATATTGCATTTGCTATAAGCTTATGGTCCTTTACCAAGTTTGTTCAAATTGTGACCCTCGGGTCACATTTGACCCCGCCCAAAGGGTCACATGTCTTACATAGACATGTATAGGGAAAAATTTAAAAATCTTCTTCTCTGAAACTGCAAGAGCCAGAGGTTTAATATTTTGCATTTGCCCCACAACATGGTGACCTGGGCATTTGGCCCCACCCTGGGGGTCAGTTTTACTTAGGCTTGTATAGGCAAAAACCTTTTTTTATTTTTTAATTTGATTTTTTTTTTTTTTTTTTTTTTCAATTTCAATTTTTTTTTTAATGTTTTTTTTTCAATTTCAATTTTTTTTAAATTTTTTTTATTTTATTTTTTAATTATTTTTTTTTAATTATTTTTTTAATGTTTTTTTTTTATTTTCATTTTTTTATTTTATTTTTTTTTGATTGATTTGATTTTTTTTCATTTTTTCAATTTTTTTTTGTTTGTCTTTTTAATTACTTGACACTTACTTTATAATTTCTTGTCGGCGCTACTCATCCTAAATGCCTTGTTGAATTTCGTCGAAACTTGGCAGGAAGCATCGGTAAGATGTCTAGTTGTGCATATCACGCTTTTGTTCCAGTTCGCTGATTTTTGACAGAGTTATGGCCCTTTGAATTTTTATTTTAAATTTCTTGTCGGCGCTACTCCTCTTAAACGGCTTGTTGGATTTCTACGAAATTTGGCAGGAAGCCTCAGTATGATGTCTAGTTGTGCAAAGCGCTGTATATCAATGAAATCTTGGACAATTTCGAAAACCAGCTAGATCTTGTTAGTAATAACAGGTTAAGGCCCTTGATTTGTTGAAAAATGCTATATTGTATTTTCCTTTGTTAAATCTATAGGAGAAGAGAGCTATATCTATCTAAATCTATAAGAGCTGTTTAGCCAGTAGAGCATCCACAGGCCCTCTTGGGCCTCTTGTTTACAATGTTTTGAAAGAAGTACTGATGGGAATTTTATGACGACAACCCTTGATAGAAGAGCCATTCTAGCCAGTAGAGCCTCCACAGGCCCTCTTGGGCCTCATGTTGTTACATTTGATACAGTTTTGGTCTACAAATGTTGTGTGTGTATCATTGCGACCCTTTCACAACTTGGTGTTGCAACTTACATTATTTATTGTAAACCTACATACTGGTCTGAACTGGCTGGTTTTCGAACTCGTTCAAGCTTTCATTGATATCAACAATCTGGTAAAGTTTGAAAATGATCGGATGAAAAATGAAGGCCCTATCGTGTTACAGCCGTTCCCCATTGAGCATGGAAATATATCGCTTGTGTCAATGGATGTTTGAGGCATCAGACATGTAAACAACCGATGATGCCGTCCAATAAAATGGAAGTATTCAGTGAATTGAAACTAGCTGACACCTCCCACTCGGCCCGCCTACAAGTCTCACGTGACCAAAATCGATATATTAACATAACACTGAGTAAATTTACTTCTAAAGACTCACCTCACTAAGTCAAACGTGTCATTTATAACATCAAAGACTTTTACGCCGAGCTATCTTTGTTTGCACATGTGGGGTGACTGAACTGATTTCAGTGCATTTGTGTATAGTTTGTGATGGATTCAGGTCCTTGAATTAAATACTTTTTCCCAGGAGTCGGATCAGATTTGAGAAGAAATATGATTGTATATAATGGCTTAACCGCAATGCACAACCTCACATATTTCCCATAGCAAAACAAACTTGTTTTCGAATAATTACAGAAACAAATACCCAAGAAATATTTACATCAACAAATACTCAAGATATGTCAGTAAAATTCCGTTTGACATTCAATGTGTACTAATATAAAATTTTACTAAAATATTTTGTTTTTCCTATATATATCCCTGTTATGACTTTAGTTTATTAGAAATAGGCTGAAATTACCGTAAATGAAATGCACATAAAAAATAAAACAATTCCTATGATCGACATTCTCGCTTGCCAGAGTTGTGTAAACCGTGCAGACAATTTAACTCGGGAGATGTGAGAATGATGATCGACAACTAAAAATATATAATTGTGCTAATTTTTCGTGAACCATCAATCATCGTTCACTGCGCTAAATATTGTGTTATTGCATTGCTGAGTGAGACCTTACATACAGCCGGAATATTTCGTTTGCATTTCTTTAAAGCCGGGATTTTTATTTCGACTAGTACACTGGCCAGATTATTTTTTTTCGTCAACTTGAAAGCCAGAATATCATTTTTAACTCTACTTTTCCGAAGGAAAGAAAGAGCTATTGTCATCACTTGATCATCATCATCGTTGTCGTCGTCTGCGTCCCTTGGTTAAAGTTTGTATTTAAGCTTGTATCTCCTAAACCACTTAACATAATGAATTGAAACTTCGCACAGGTATTCAGCATCATTATAATTAGATGACACCACAGAGCCAGGTTCTATAACTCATGCTTTTATTTTAACAACGTTATGGCCTCTTTCATACTTAGAAAACTCAAGGTTAAAGTGGTTAAAGTTTGTATATAAGCTTGTATCTCACAAACCACATTAAATAATGGATGAACACATGTATGCAGCATCCCTAGTTGACACCACAGAGTCAGGTGATATAACTCTTGCTTTTATTATGACAGAATTATGACACTTTTCATACTTAGAAAACTTGGTTAAAGTTTGTATGTAAGCTTGGTTAAAGTTTGTACGCATATGTAAGTTTGTATCTTCCAAACATCTTTACACAATGGATTGAAACTTCACACATGTATTCAGCATCATTAGATGACACCACACAGTCATGTGACATAACTCCTGCTTTTATTTTGACAGAATTATGGCCCCTTTCATACTTAGAAAACTTGGTTAAAGTCTCTACCTTAAACTTCTCCAATGGAAATATTGTATTATTTCTGGGTTTTTTTCTTATTCAGTAACACTTCACTTCCCCTCCTCACTCTCTTCAAATTCATATTCTTTCTGGGGTATTGAAGGCATTGCTTTGATATTGGGTATTTATGTTTAATGACCATCCCCTCCCCGCATCCCTTGCACCCTCACCTCACCACTACCTAACCTCCACAATCAAGGCAACCTTGTGAATGAACTGGCACCATGGTGAGTGAGACAAAAGTGTTGATGGCCTTGTTTAAAATTGACTTTGAATAGTGGAGCATGCGGTCCTTTTGATAGCTCTTGTTTAATATGGATCTTTCCATATTTGGTGGATGGAACTCCATGTGCTGGTTTTAATCTTTAGTTATGCTTGTCCTTGTCTGCTTTCCATGTGAGGCCCCTTTTGCTCTTCTAAATTATGTATTTGTTTGGTGGTGTAAGGGATTGTCTTATACTGGGCATTGACTACCATGTTCAGGGCTGTCTGTAATTTTTGAAACTGGTGGCTACTTTGATATGACAGGTCAGGCTACCATTAGTGATCAAGCAAAGTGAGAGAGGTTATTAGGGGGTCTGCGGGCATTCTCCTCCGCGGATAAGCATGAAGTCTAATTACATGCACTCTCCTGTTTTTGGTGCTAATTTAGGTCAGGATTTTTAGTTATTTTATGATTATTTCAGATGATGAAATAATTTCATAATATTTTATACTGATTAAAAAAAAATGCAAAAATAAAATTGTTTACAGCTGGCTCCAAATTAAAAACAGATGGCAAATATAGCCGGCTGCCAGCTATTAGAGACAGCCCTGATGTTACATACCGTTCTTATTAACACTGGAATATAGTGCATAGCTTTGTCTGTAACCTGGCATTGCATGTGGCTGAAGGTGCTTCTTACCCTTGCGAAAATTGGATTGAAAATCGTAAGATTTTCATGAAATTACTTAGAATCGCTAGAATTTTTTCCATAAGTATTCCTAGAAATTCCATGAAAATCATAGGATTACGGGATTGGATTTTGTTGGATTACATTGGCGGTATTGGCTGCGCTTTCCTAGGAATTCCTATGAAATCTCAGGTGGAAAAATATTGGAATTTGTAGGAATTTCAAAGCAGAAAGCATTGGAAATTGCTAGGATTTCCTAGGAATTCTGAAGTTGAAAAACATTGGATTTCCTTGGAATTCCTAGGAATTTCAAAACAGAAAAACACTGGAATTCATAGGAATTTCCAAACAGAAAAGTATTGGAATTGCTAGGATTTCTTAGGAATTCCAAGTTCACTACAAAAACATAAAGCAGAAACAATATAAGATTTCTTTGGACTTGTATTGCTGGTCACATGACAATGATAATAAAATATTCATATTTTTTATTTATTTTTTAATAAAATAAATTCACAGCAACATATTTGACACTGGGTTATACAAAGTTTTCTTGATAATTTGTGTTTAAACTAAATTATTCTTTTAGAAAAAATTATATTTAAAATTAATCAGAATGTTCTTTCAGGTTGAATGAGAACTGAAATATTATTTGAAACATATATCTCATTTAAAATCATTAAAATGAAAAACAATTAAAAAAAACCACTACAAAATAATGTACTTATAGGGCATATATAACCTTATGAAAGAATCCTAAATCTTGGTTCCCTGTAATGTGTTCATCCTGTGTTTCTTGGTCCATGCTAAGGTCTGACATATTCTGAAAGAAAATATAGAGATCATCATTTGCATATTTCTATTTACCATATACTTTAAGACTAAGAATAAAAGGCAGATCTAGAATTTAAAGGTGGATAAAATATGACAATTAGCCAAGTGCTACAATTCTATCCTAAATGTGTAATGTACCCAATCTACTTTTTCAACAGATTTCTTAAATAGGAGAGCTTAATTATCAAATGACTAGTCGCTCTTATTATTGATTTCAATTTGGAAACAGTAAACTAGTCAGTATTGGTTCAACTGCAATTTCGAAATGTATATACTATTAGTCTAACCAAAGATACATGGGAAACTTACTTTTGCATGCTAAATATGGAACATGTTTCCTCCAAGACCTCATCTCCTGGTTGGTCTGGTACCAGCCTGTCATGGCCCCTAACGAAAGCAGTCTCTTTCAGTTCTAAAATAGTAGTTTTAACCAGAGTTTATTATGTCTCTGTTTTAACAAAATGAATTTAAACAACATTGTTTTTTAAATCACTCACTGTCATGTGCAAACATATACAAGTCATGTTTAAGAGTTGTTTATAACATCTGTTTTAAAGAGGTTTGGATAAATCTCTTCTTCATTAGTGTCCACAGTGGAATTAGGCAAAATGATTATAGGAAGATAATGACATCTGCTTCAGCAGCTTTTAAAAGAGTCAACATGTCCAAAATATAATAAACACTTAGTCTAAGCATTCTAATGAATATAAAATTACTTCACTGGCATCTGATACATTTCACCCCTTTGATAAACATTAAGTGTATGCCATATTGATAATTTGAAGTAGAGTAGTACATACCTGTAAACATCATTCTTCTGTCTTAATCCTCCAGTAAAATATAAATATGAGACTAGCCACACTTGTATCCAGCAAAACCAAGAGTTTCAATAAAAATGATTTCAAAATTTAGTACTTTATTAAATAAGATAGTCAACAAATAGGTGTTTCCTGTGCCCAACATGTTACACATTTTCAAACTGTCCAGCCAGTATTTTGTTTAACCAATCAACTCTCAGGAAATAGGGGTTACACTAATGTTAATTCAGAGTATATTATGTAAGTGTACCACTAATGTATGGCCAGTAGATGGACATAATCCTCTTATCACCTCACATCTGGCAATGATTCTCTGAGGAATTTATCCTGACTTGCCAATACAAAGGGCTGCATTAAGACCTTTCTTTGTTTTCAGTATTTTAGAAATGATCCTTATCTGATACATACATGTACATTAAATTGTGTTTATTATACATGTGTCTGAACATCATGTGACTGTGTAGCCAAATCAAAGAAAATAGTGATCAATTATTTATTTTATTATAAGCTATGTTCAATGTTAATTTTATTATAATTTCTTTTTTCTTTTTATTCTTTTTATTCTTTTTTATTAATGGTTGTTATTGTCACTGCTGCTGATGCAGTAGCAGCAGCAGTAATAGTAGTAACAGCAGTAGTAGTAGAAGTAGTAGAGCAGCAGCAGAAGTAGAAACATCAGTAGTAGTAGTAGAAGTAGTAACAGCAGCAGTAGAAGTAGTAGTAACAGCAGTAGTAGTAGAAGTAGTGCAAGTAGTATTAACAGTGGTGGCAGCAGCAACAACAGCAGTAATCTTAGAAGTAGTTGTAGTAGAGCAGAAGCAGTAGTAGTAGTAACAGCAGCAGTAGTATTAGTAGGAACAGCAGCAGTAATAGTAGTAAAAGTAGTAGTAGTAGAGCAGCAGCAGCATTAGTAGTAGTAGTATTAGTAATAATAACAGCAGTAGTAGTAGAAGTAATAACAGCAGTAGTAGTAGAAGTAGTGCATGTATTAGTAACAGAAATAGTAGTAGTATCAGCAGTAGTAGTAGTAGTAGTAAAAGCAGTAGTAGTAGAAGTAGTATATGTATTAGTAACAGCAGTAGCAGCAAAACAACATCAGTAGTAGTAGAAGTAGTAGTAGTAGAGCAGCAGCATTTGCTGTTGTAGTAGTAGTAATAATGGTAGTAGTAGTTGTAGCAGCAGCAGTAGAAGTAGTAAATAAGTCCAAGGTATACCAATATTTTTTCCAATTGTGAAAAGACTGGAAAACACTGGACTTTTTTTTCTGGTCAAGAATTCAAGTCCAAGCTTTTCCAAGCTTTTCCGAAGTATGCTGATGGACAGAGAGGAGAAGTCCAAAGAAATCCAATGTTTATGCACAGGAAAACATTGGATTTTGATGGATTAAAAATCCAATGTTTTCCAAACTTTCTCCAAAAAACAATCTTGAGAATTCCATCGAATTTCTAGGAGTTTTCATTCCAAGGAAATCCAATGTCTTTCCAAGAGAGAAAACATCGAACTTCCTTGGAATTCTAAAGAATTCTTAGAAATGAAAAAATGCTTGGATTTATTTCTACAGGGGTAAGTCCACTTACTTGTTGATGATATTCACAAAGTGCCAGGACCCTTTTATTGTAATACTACCACTGCATACCATCTTGATTACTGACATGTCCAAATCACATCACATGTGTAACTATCATGGCTACCCTTTACCACATTTTCTACTACCATGACATCGGTATATCACAAGTATTACTACCATGACCACTGTATGTCACAAGTATTACTACCATGACCACTGTATATCATATTTAATACTGCCATGACTACTAAGACTAAATAACACATTCATTACTACCATGACCACTACCCCGTTCATTACTAAAATGAGCTATAATGCATACTACATGTATTACTACCATGACCACTGATACCATGTTTATTAGTCCACCACCGGTCCCGGGGGTGGGGGGGGACTATAGGTTTGCACCCTGTCCATCGATCCGCACGTCCGTCCGTCCGTCCGTCCGTCCTGCCGAAATGCTTGTCCGGGCCATATTTTCAATACTATGAGACTTTGAGATACCAAACTTGGTATGTGGATACAGCTTGGGATTATCGGTGTGAAGCGTAATAAAAAAAAAGGTCACTGACCTTGACCTGTGACCTCTGTCATAGAAAATGCTTGACCAGACCGTATTTTCAATACTATAACACTTAGAGATACCAAACTTGATATTTGAATACATCTTGGGATAGCGGTGTGTCGCATACTAAAATAAGGTCACAGTGACCTTGACCTGTGAAAATGTTCCGAAAATGCTTGTCCGGGCCATATTTTCAATACTATAACACTTAAGAGATACTAAACTTGGTATGTGAATACATCTTGGGATAGCGGTGTGTCGCTTTCAAAAATAAGGTCATTGTGGCCTTGACCTTGACCTGTGACCTCTGTCATAGAAAATGCTTGTCCGGACCATGTTTTCAATACTTAAACACTTAAGAGATACCAAACTTGGTATGTGAATACATCTGAGGAAAGCGATGTGTCGCGTACCAAAATAAGGTCATTGTGACCTTGGCCTAGACCTGTGATTTCTGTCATAGAAAATGCTTGTCCGGACCGTATTTTCAATACTATAACACTTAGAGATACCAAACTTGGGATGTGGATACGTCTTGGGATAACGGTGTGTCGCTTACAAAAATAAGGTCACCATGACCTTGACATTGACCTGTGACCTTTGTCATAGAAAATGCTTTTCCGGACCGTATTTTCAATACTATAACACTTAGAGATACCTAACTTGGTATGTGAATACATCTTGGGATAGCGATATGTCGCGTACCAAAATAAGGTCATTGTGACCTTGACCTGTGACCTTTGTCATAGAAAATGCTTGTCCGGACCGTATTTTCAATACTTTAACACTTAGAGAAACCAAACTTGGTGTGTGAATACATCTTGGGATAGTGGTGTATCGCATACGAAAAAAAGGTCATTGTGACCTTGACTTTGATCTTTGACCTCCATCATAGAAAATGTCTGGAAAATGTTTGTCTGGGCTGGTGGAGGACTATGGATTGCCCTGCAATTCTTGATGCTCTTGTTAATAATATACCTCATGTCAAACACCCATGTTAAATTTAGGCTGTTATTCTTCAATTTTTGTAATATATCATATCACTTGTAATGTATCCATGCAGTGAGTCACTGAATGATAGTCTTTTTTGTAATGTCACCCCAGTATAATTTGTATTGTCTTATGATTGTGAAGTCAAAGCAAGTTTATATGTATTGGGATGTCCTTTGCTGAACAGTGTATGTATACATGCGCAAATGAAAATCAGTGAACAATTTACTAAATTGGACAACTTCCTGAAGATGATTTGAAAAGTTTACTCATTAGTTCACATTTAAAGATTCCGAAAACACAAAGAACCATCCGCCAAAATGTATTTTCTAGGTGCTGAGAATAATGATTTTGCACAGAGAGAATTAACAATGCTGTCTCATGTTTTATTTCAAAATATTTAGCAGAACCAAATATCTTTTTCAGCCTTAGAAGGTTGACAAATATTCACTGTCACCCTCACAGGATTGCAATATTTACACACAACCTCCAAATTTAGGCCATTATTTTTTATTATTTGTTTTATGAACCTTCAAAACAGAGAATTAATGTAGGAGGAAGGGAAAAAATGAAAACAAAAATGATAAAGCATAGTTTATTTTATTTGAGAGGAAGAGAATGAAATGTTCTATTAAAATCTGGGATGATGTAAAACAAAAAAACACCAATAACACCAATAAACTATCAAATTCCCTACGGAAAAATAAAATACCTAATTTCGTTTTGTCGTAGGAGGGTTTGTAAAATGAATTATCAAAAGATAATGGCCTTATTACAACCATGACTTATGTATACCACATTAATTATAACCATGACTTTATATGAATATCACATTCATTACTACCATGACCAATGTATACCAAATTACTACCATGACCACTGGCACTTTATAACACTTTATATACCACATTTACTACCACCATTGCCAGTGTATACCACATTAATTTTATTACATTTATAACTACCATGACTAATGCAAACCACACGTATTACTACCATGATCTATTTACATCACATTTATTACAACCATGAATAATACCACTGTCTTCTAAAACTCATTTCAACTGGAGATTCCGATAAACTTCTGGGTAGAAGCTGTGGATATAGCCAGATTGTGGTTAAACTTTGCCATGGTGAATCCAGTGGCTGATGGAGTAGATCTACATTTATCATAGACTGAAGAGGGAGCCAGATTTTTTTTCTCTAACTGGACTCACAGCCAGATTATTTTTTCTCAACAGTTTCAGGGACTGTTTATTTTTTTTCCATCAAGTCAGAGCCAGAATATTTTTATTCGACAATTCAAGGGCCAGAATATTTTTTCAGAAAAAATCCCTGCCCCGCTCAGAAAACAAAATGGTCGGTACCTAGCTAGATTTTCTTTGCTGAAATAAGTACATGGCAGGTGACATAGTGTTCTTTGGAACACCCATCTGGTGTGTTTTATAGTAAAAAATGCACATGTAAATAGATAAACAAACAAAAATGTGTGCTTTATTTAATGTAGAAAAGCAAAACTAATGAATCTATAAATCCCCAGAACATTAAAAATATTATGAAATAGATTGAAATTAAAATATTTTATATATTGCAGGTTGAAATACTGAGGAAGAAAATTATGGTGCACATACCAGACCGACAGAATTATTATAGTGGTATAACCTCGGTAGCCATGAAGAGTGACTGTGAAGAATATAACAACATAGAATTTACCAAATTAGGAAATTCTGACATCTACACGGCTTTTGTCAATGTACCTCTTTCAGATGTAAACCATGTAAAGTACAAGTATGAAGTCAAAGGTTTCAAACTGTCAACAGTACAGTCCAGCATAAATTATTTCACACTAAATAGCCTTAAAACTCAACGTGACATATGGCATGGATTTGAATATGAATGTATTTGTGCGCACCTCAAGGACATATTTCGGACATACTCTTCAAATGTTGATATCACAGCCGGAGTCTCGGAGGTTGAAATCCTGTGCTTGGGTTATACTATTAAATATCAAGCGCATCGGAAAAGTCTTGTCAATGAGTTATTCATAAATAAACCTCTCGTTTCGTCAACTTCGTATGTACTGTTGATTATTGCACTGGGGATACTACTTGAAAACTACACAGACTTGTGTTACGATAGACAAATTAGTAGTAACCAAGCATGCACACTTCTCGAGGAGCTGAGAAAACATAAACTAAAGAAATTATCATGCACTAATGAATTAAATGTAGTATCGGTGTGCGAAATATTTTGCAAAATTGCACTGCAGGACAGATTTTGTCCTCTGTCAATGATGGTGAAGTGTTTTCCGTTTCTTGAAGAAGGCTTTTTGATCGAATATGTCAATTTCCAAACAAAACAGCACGTCGAAATTGCACACGAAACAGATGTTACAAAGCACGAATCGGTGACACTTTGCTTAAACATGTATGAAACACATTTGCAGAAAATTTCAAATGAAGAAAATGAATCAATAGACGCAAAAAAGCTGCTAGAATTATTGCTCGAGCACTTACCATTCAATTTAGCGTTTTCTGCCTTCAAAGTAATATCCGAATCAAGAAAGGCCCCAATATCTCCATTAGAGGAACAGCTTTATCATGATAGTCTAAAGATTTTGAAAAAAAAAGTTCTTATTGAAATAACTACAGCAAACAGAACAGCTGAATCAAGCAGAATATTTCTTCTTTGGACAGCTGTGTCTCAATTGAGTCTCTTAAGGGAAGAGATGAAAGTAACATTTGAAAGTGAAATTGTGAACACAATTAAAAGTGAAAGTATTTTAAAACGCAATGTGCCAAAGTTCGTCGAGAGTCTGTCTGCACAGAAAGACCTTTTTGTTGATATGCCAGAACAGAAATCTGTACTTCAAGCACTTTTAGAATCGCCTCGACCCGATTTGCACAAAGCATATAAATCAGTACTGGACCTTCCAAGATTTGAAAATCATGCCAATGAAAACATAAATGAATATTCACACAAATGGCTGAACAAACTTATCACTCATGCAAAACAAAATGTTGTTATCTTGTATGAAGAGTTTGCTGACTTAATGAGTCTAAAAGTGGTGGCAAAGCAACCTGAAATTCATCAAGCACTAGAAGAATTAGTAATAAATGAGCTACAAGAAATAGGCATCCTAAATGCATTGAGGAAGTTAGAACGCATGGAAGAAAAGGCTGAAATGTGGTTGTGCAAACATTTAGAAGTTTTAATTGCAAAGAAATGCCGAGGTCAGAAACCAATGGACATTTTACGAGCAGTTTGCCCTGGAGATGGGGTTCGAATCAATTCAAGGTATGCTGCATTTTATATTCATTGTTTAAAAATATAACCTTATGTGATTGGCATGTCATGTTCTAGTTGTGTTGGTTTAAATGAAATCTGGTTTCCTGATGGCCATTTTCTTTTAAACATGATCATATTTATTATACTGAATATGTATTTCCGAAATCTCCCTATATAAAAAAGTTAGATGGAATCGAGACATACTTTTTTACACATACCTTTTTCAGGGTGTATTTTTTTCCAGTCATACTTTTTGCAAATTTTCGACCAAATGCTTATTTTAGGCATGAATAATGTCAAGCATATAGTACACGACAGTATTTCAACACTATTGATGTAACATAATATCAAAAAAAATACAAGACAGAAATTATGCCCTTTATATCCCAAAGTTTGGTACAATTTTACTCAAAGAAATTGAAATAAATTGGTCAATAGAACACTCCAATTTATACATCTAGAGCATGCGAGCCATCCACATTTCGAAGTACACTGTTATAAAAAAAAGTTATTCTTTCAATGAAGTGGTTTCAAAATAATCACAAATCTATAGTATGGTGACATTGACAAACTTTGTCTGTCAAAATTATAATTCCCAACTATGTGGATGTTTTAAGCAAAATTGAGTGAATTGTTTGTATAGAACATTTGTAAAAAAAAAAAAAGATCATTATGTGTGTCTATATTTGAACAAAAATGGTCGAAACCAAATAACAATATTTAAATCCGACTAAATTAACTGTTCGTCCGAACGTTTCACCATGTACCACATACTGTTTCAGTTTACAATTCTTTTCATATGTTTCATGTGAGTGTTGAAGGCCCATGGCATACAAAGAATACCTTCCTTTTCCTGTCTTTATAGAATAGGCTTGCGGAACGTCGGTGGTTCTACCCAGGTGCCCGCCCGTGCACGAAAATTGCCCGGAGGGGCACCTGGGGTCTTCCTCCACCAATGGAAGCTGGAAAGTCGCCATATGACCTTAGCTGTTGGTGCGACTATAAAATCCAATTCAATTCAATTCCTTATAGAATCGTATTATGTTGCGGCGTTGTCCGTCCGCATGCATCTGTTAGTCTGTAAACTTTTACCTTAGGCCTAAAAAAAAACAATTGTGTGGTTAGGGTTACATGGCAAAAACATCAGGTAGGGTAGGTGGAATTTTCTTTTTCTTTTATTTTCTTTTTCATTAGGCCTTGACAGACTGGAAGACAACCCCAACAGCCGTATTACAAATCATCTGCATATTAAACCTGAACATACTGGTATCAGTGTTACAATCACCAAAATCATGTTTTGAAGACATTTCATTTAGCAAGACCATGATAACACTAAACAGTAAGGAAATAGTGCTGACAAAAGTGTGATACATGATAGCAGCACCCATCTTTCCTATGTAGATCTAGCCAGTACTGTACACCTCCTGCAATCCGTAAAAATCAGCGCATCCTCACTTAAAAACAATAACTAGGAAAATTCCTATCTGTCAACCAGGGAAGTGGCCAAAACATCACATGGCACTATACCAAGTGAAATGGAGATATATTTCACAGTTTATGAGATTTAATTTTTTCTCATCATTTGAGAGACCCTACTTCAACTGGTTTTAAGGTTTCATTATTTTTGTCCTTAACCAAGCCCCACCCCCACCCCCTACAGGAGAGAGAGAAAAGGGATAGAGAGAAGAAGAAATAGTGTTGTAGTATATGTATATAGAAATAGAAATGCTAGAAACTAATTTCACACTCATTTTTTTCGGAATTGTTTTTTTTTACCTCTTTAATGGTTCGTGCGTAAATGTCACTCAGCGATTGGATCAAGTATACATTTTTCTTAATTTCTGCAACGTTGGTTTACCAAAATATGCTCTACTGACTTGGAAATCCATTAACAATTACAAAAAAATTCCAGACAAGTATGAGGTCTGCAAAGAAAAGACAATATTTACGAATCCGTCACACGCCAGTCACGCGACAGTTACGATCGCTGAGTGACATTTACGCATGCAAAAAAAAACGAGTGTGAAATTAGTTTCTAGCCTTCTATTTATATATAGATATACTACAACACCATTTCTTCTTCTCTCTCTCCTGTAGGGTGTCCTTTGTCCTTAATAATTTAATATATTCCTTGACAAAATGGCCCCAAGTATTGTGCACTGTAAAATAAAATTAAAGAGAAATAAACATTTATACCCACGATGTTGAAAAAAAAGGTATATTAAAATTGCCTTCATCCGTCCGTCTGACCGCTACCATTATTTCCTCTTAAACCGCTGAACGGAATTTAAACAAACTTAGAGTATGACTTCACCATATGATGATGGTGTGCAAGAGCAACATTATTTTTGTTTTGCTCTGCACCCAGGGCTCTCAGAAGGTCAAATACACTAAAAGTTCAGTTACAAAGTCATTTTTCCATATTTTTGCTTGGTATATGTAATCATCTATGAAAGACAGAGCTACAGATAAGGTTTTTGATCAATTGGGTATTTACCCATCGGTAGTTTTTAGCTCGACTGATCAGAGACTGATCCGTCCGTCCGTCCGTCCGTCTGTCTGTCCGTAACTGTCCGTAAAGTTTTTTTTGTAGCGACTACTCCTCTGAAACTACTGGATGGATATTCATGAAACTTTACAGAAATGTTGCCCATGAAGTCTACTTGATCCTAACAAAAATTTGTGTTGATGTGAAATCCAAGATGGCCACCAAAGCTAAAAATAGATTTTAAAATACAAGTTTGTAGCGACTACTTCTTGAAAACTCTAAGTGATATTGATATGAGACTTTTTCTAAAATGATCAGCATGACATGATGTTGGTCCTTGTCGAAAATCGTTTTGATTCGGCTTTAAACATGGCTGCCAGCGGCCATCTTTGTTTACATAGAGTTATATAATGAAAACTTGTAGCGACTACTTGTCTGAAACTACTTGGTGGATTTTCATGAAACTTCACAGGAATGTTGCTCTTGATGTCTGATTGATCCTAGCAAAATTTTAGGTCGGCCGGAAATTCAAGATGGCCGCCACGGCTAAAAATAAATTTTCAAAATACAAGTTTGTAGCGACTACTTCTTGAAAACTCTAAGTGATATTGATATGGGACTTTATCTAAAATGATCAGCATGACATGATGATGGTCCTTGTCAAAAATCGTTTTGATTCGACGTTAAACATGGGTGCCAGCGGCCATCTTTGTTTACATAGAATTATATAGTAAAAACTTGTAGCGACTACTCCTCTGAAACTGCTTGGCGGATTTTCATGAAACTTAACAGGAATGTTGCTCTTAATGTCTTATTGATTCTAGCAAAATTTCAGGTCGGCCGGAAATTCAAGATGGCCACCATGGCTAAAAATAGATTTTCAAAATACAAGTTTGTAGTGACTACTTCTTGAAATTTATAAGTGATATTGATATGGGACCTTTTCTAAAATGATCAGCATGACATGATGTTTGTCCTTGTCAAAAATCGTTTTGATTCGATGTTAAACATGTCAGTCAGCGGCCATCTTTGTTTACATAGAGTTATATAATGAAAACTTGTAGCGACTACTCCTCTGAAATCAAAATCAATCAGTAGAGCTTCAAGGTCATTGACCTCTTGTTTTATTTTTAGCTCTACTGATCAGAGATCAGCAGAGCTTATGCCGTGGTGCGGTGTCCGTCGTCCGTCCGTCTGTCCGTCTGTCCGTCCGTCTGTCCGTCTGTCCGTCCGTCCGTTAACTTTTTTTTTGTAGCGACTACTCCTCTGAAACTACTGAATGGATTTTCATGAAACTTTACAGAAATGTTGCCCATGAAGTCTAGTTGATCCTAGCAAAAATTCATGTAGATGTGAAATCCAAGATGGCCGCCAAATCTAAAAATAGGTTTTTAAAAAACAAGTTTGTAGCGACTACTTCTTGAAAACTCTAAGGGATATTGCTATGGGACTTTTTCTAAAATGATCAGCATGACATGATGTTGGTCCTTGTCGAAAATCGTTTTGATTCAACATTAAACATGGCTGCCAGCGGCCATCTTTGTTTACATAGAGTTATATAATGAAAACTTGTAGCGACTACTACTCTGAAACTACTTGACGGATTTTCATGAAACTTCACAGGAATGTTGCTCTTGATGTCTAATTGATCCTAGCAAAATTTCAGGTCGGCCGGAAATTCAAGATGGCCGCCACGGCTAAAAATAGATTTTTAAAAAATAAGTTTGTAGTGACTACTTCTTGATAACTATAAGAGATATTGATATGGGACTTTTTCTAAAATGATCAGGATGACATGATGTTGGTCCTTGTCGAAAATCGTTTTGATTCGACGTTAAACATGGCTGCCATCTTTGTTTACATAGAGTTATATAATGAAAACTTGTAGCGACTACTCCTCTGAAACTACTTGACGGATTTTCATGAAACTTCACAGGAATGTTGCTCTTGATGTCTAATTGATCCTAGCAAAATTTCAGGTCGGCCGGAAATTCAAGATGGCCGCCACGGCTAAAAATAGATTTTTAAAAAATAAGTTTGTAGCGACTACTTCTTGAAAACTATAAGAGATATTGATATGGGACTTTTTCTAAAATGATCAGCATGACATGATGGTTATCCGAGTCGAACATTATTTTGATTCGATGTTAAACATGGCTGCCAGTGGCCATCTTTGTTTACATAGAGTTATATATTGAAAACTTGTAGCGACTACTTGTCTGAAACTACTTGACGGATTTTCATGAAACTTCACAGGAATGTTGCTCTTGATGTCTAATTGATCCTAGCAAAATTTCAGATCGGCCAGAAATTCAAGATGGCCGCCACAGCTAAAAATAGATTTAAAAAAAATAAGTTTGTAGCGACTACTTCTTGAAAACTATAAGTGATATTGATATGGGACTTTTTCTAAAATTATCAGCATGACATGGTGGTTATCCGAGTCGAACATTATTTTGATTCAATGTTAAACATGGCTGTCAGCGGCCATCTTTGTTTACATAGAGTTATATAATGAAAACTTGTAGCGACTACTCCTCTGAAACTACTTGACGGATTTTCATGAAACTTCACAGGAATGTTGCTCTTGATGTCTAATTGATCCTAGCAAAAATTCAAGATGGCCGCCACTGCTAAAAATAGATTTTCAAAAAACAAGTTTGTAGCGACTTCTTCCTGAAAACAAAATCAATCAGTAGAGCTTCAAGGTCATTGACCTCTTGTTATATGTTGCCCTCTCCCCTCTCCCCCTGCCCCCAACCCACTCCCGCCTCTCCCCCACGCTCCCCTACACCCCACCCCCACTTGAAACTATTTTTTATTTTACATATTTCTGTGTTGCTTTTGTCATTTCTTACACATATATGTTGCCCCCTCCCCGCCCCCCACCCCCGCCTCTCACCACCCCCCCACCACAAACCCCCCACTTGAATTTTTTTTTACATATTTTTTTGTTGTTTTAGTCAATTCTTACACATATATGTTGCACCCTGCCTCCAACCCACTCCCTCCTCCTCCCCCCTCCCCCCCCCACTGCTCCTCCCCACCCCACCCCCACTTGAAACTATTTTCTTTTTTTTTTACATATTTCTGTGTTGCTTATGTCAATTCTTACACATATATGTTGCCCTCCCCACACCCAGCCTCTACCCCATCCCTACTCAAACTCGATTTTTTAATTATTTTTTTTCTTCATATTTTTCTGTGGTTTTGGTGAATTATTGCTTCTTACACATATATGTTGCCCTCACCACCCCCACTCCCCCCACCATCCAACCCTGCCTCGCTCCCACCCCACCTCGCACCCCACTCAAAACTCTATTTTTTTTATTTTATTTTTACATATTTCTGTGTCGTTTTGGTCAATTTTTACACATAGTTATGTTGTGCTCCCAACCCCACCCCACATTGTTGTAGCCTTGTTTTTTGATGGTATATACTAGCTATAAATTTAGTATTCGCTGAAAAATCGAATAGTCGAACTGCGCTGTTCTCCGACAGCTCTTGTTTATTTTTTATTATCTCTACTGGCCAACTTCGAAAACCAGCCAGATCGGACCAGTAATGGTGGAGTTATGGCTCTTGATTTAGTTAAAAATGCTATATTTTGCCTCTTTAAGACGATAGTCACTCGCTTCATTGATGTTATAAGAGCCATATTAGCCAGTAGAGCGTCCACAGGCCCTCTTGGGCCTCTTGTTTTTAGTAAAAAATGGTTTTAAACCTGTTTTATTTGTCGAAATATCTGTTATAAAGTCCTGCTAATACAAGCTTTCATATCGCTTAATGGAATTAAGGTAGGAACATGTAATGTCTGTTAACATAGAGTTATATAGTAAAAACTTGTAGTGAATACTCCTCTGAAACTACTTGACAGATATTCAACAAACTTCTCAGAAATGTTGCTCTTGATGTCTAGTTGATCCTAGCAAAATTTCAGGTCGGCCGAAAATTCAAGATGCCCGCCGTGGCTAAAAATAGATTTTTAAAAAACAAATTTGTAGCAATTACTTCTTGAAAACTATAAGTGCTATTGATATAGGACATTTTCTAAATGATCAGCATGACATGATGTTGGTCCTTGTTGAAAATTATTTTGATTCAACATTAAACATGGCTGCCGGTGGCCATCTTTGTTATATAGAGTTATATAGCAAAAACTTGTAAAGACTACTCCTCTGAAACTACTTGACAGATTTTCGGGTCTGGCTAAAACGCAGACGCTTTTTGCAGACAAGTTAAACATAGGGAAAACGCAGACAATATGGTTATATAGTGATATTGGAAAACGCAGACAACAAAAACAAATAGGCAATAGGTTAGATAAGTTATATACAGTAACAAATGTTAGTTTTGAATTGTTTTTAATTTATAAATTTTATATGTTGTCTGATGGATGATGATTTAAAAAGTAGTTGATTTTTTAAACATTTTTTAATTTTTTTTCTGACTTTGAAGCTGATAATGCAAACTTCACAAGAATGCTTTATTTAGCTATCAAAACCTATCAGTAGAGCTTCAAGGTCATTGACCTCTTGTTCTTTATTATCTATTGACAACTCCTAGACTTTCAGTTTTGATCAAATGAAGTCCTCAAGGTCAGAAAAGGCTGTGCCTCGTGGGATCCAATGTTTGTATGTAGAGAATTTGCATGTTTTGCATAGACTTGTATCATAAAGGAAAAACTTAATTTGTTTTCTCTGAAACCACACTTTTCACATAGTTATATAGGAAACTATAGGAGAAAAGGTCTAATATTGAGCATATAGTATAATCCTCTTCCAAATATTCACATGGGATCATATTTGACCTCGCCCCAGGGGTCACGTGTTTTTCTTAGTGTTATATATATGCACATAATCTTCGAAAGGGGGTGATGCAGTATACATAGATAGATAGATATAGGGAAAATTTCTCTGAAAGCAAAAATTCATTTTTACATAGAAGTATATATATAAAACATTTCAAAATCTTCTTCTCTGAAACAAAAAGAGCTGCAGCTTAGATATTTTGTATGTAGAAATCGTCTAGTAGTCCACTACTCAAATGGTGACCCTGGGTTCAGAATTGGACCTGTCCCGGGGGTCACAAGAGGTGAAACATGAGGGTATGGGTGGGCCCCCTGAGTCATAACTTAGTAACCGTTGAGATCCCCACCCTGTCAACACATATACACTTACTGGACACGAACAAACAAATACAACCATCCAACCAGCATAGACACCGGGTTGCTTCCCCAATAGCCCCTCGGTCATGACTTGGGAAACCATTGAGATCCCCACCCTATAACCATATATACTCTTACTGGGCATGAACAGACAGATATAACCACCCAACCAGCATAGACCCCGGTCTCCTTCCCCACCCCTGGGAACATAGCCCCTCAGTCATAACTTGAAACCATTGAAATCCCCACCCTATAACCATATATACACTTACTGGGCTTGAACAGATGTATCTACAACACCCAATCAACATAGACCCCGGACATCCCCACCACTGGTGACATAGCCCCTGGGTCATAACTTGTAAACTTGTGTCAAACTTTACAAATAATTTGATATTTTTAGCTTGACTGTTGACGGATCTTATGGGGTCTATAGGTCAAAGTTCATAGTCAAAAATTGCTGTTATGTGTTGATAGCCTCTTAGCATCAGGTTAATGTTTACGTCCGCATTTCTTAACATGTAAATGACATAGACTTGCATACTTTTTATAAATGGGACATGATCGTATCTATTGAGTTCAAGATCACTGGATGAAAGGTCAAGGTCACAAAGGGGTCAAAGGTCAGATGCATTTACATATACTTTTAACATATTTTCTTCAAATTTTCAACTTATAAAATTTCCATTATGTATCCTTTGAAAGGGTTATTATGAAATTACCTCCATGTCATCAAAGAAACAGTGTGGCCCTTGATTTAATGAAAAATCCAATGTTTTCCTTCTTGACACATCCAGCTCGCCCCTTTGTTTTCACTTTTTTTTTCTGATGGTATGCCAGGTGTATCATTTCTTGTTCTAGTCAAGCTGCGCTGTCCTCTGACAGCTCTTGTTAGTTTACTTGACCAGTCTAGTAGTTTGATAAATTTAAATACTAAAATTTACTAGCCCAGTATAATATTCAACAGAAAAGTGTATTTTAATTCAAGTTTCGGTTTCATTTCATCAGTTTTAAATGCATTTTGAAGGTAAAGTATCTCCACATTTTTTGTGCATGCAAGGTTTTCCAAGCACATAAAAGTATCTCGATCAAGATTTTGCTGAAAGAAATAGTATGGAAAGCACTCATTTTGATTACTGAGGCAATTGTTAATAATGCCCATAGGCAATATCAGGTTTTGAAAGGTTGGGTTTGAAAGTACTGTCACTACACAACTTATCGATTTATAATTTATGCCTTTATTTGAACGCATTATTTACTGGCCCATCAGACTACCCCGACATAAACATTTGGTACTACATGAAGATATTGTTTATTAGCCTCAGGCAACCGGGCTAGTGCTAATTTTAGATGGCGATCTTGGTGTTAAATTAAGCATGTCCTTGGGTACCAGTTTCATAATATATTGAATAATATTAAAACAAAACCTTAATTTCTGATGAACTTATGAGATCTCTTTCAATTCTGGCTCACTTTTGTTACTAATGCGAGTGTCTGCAGAGCACAGTGGTCATCAGGTGAGCCCACTTGTTATTAAAAACCAACCCTCTAGTTTATTTTGTTTTAATTTTCAGAGTGGTTGCAACAGTCATTTGCTCTCTGCTAAATGTCCATTTTTATGTAAAAGAGGGGCAAAATCTGATTGAGCAATTCGCAGATATGGTCAAAGACTTCCAGTTTTGGTTAACAATATTCAGCTCAACAGGCGAAAAGGTAGGAATTGTACATGATAATTCACATTACCAAAATGCCAAACAATGTTTAGAAAAGATGGTATTGGCATTAAAAACCCACGACGTGCCATTTGGATATATAGACGATTTGGAAATGCTGTGCAAAGATGGTATAAGAAGACTTTTATCATTTGGGGGATGTAAGAGAGAAGATCTCGATAAATGGCAGAATGAAGCAAATTTGAGGTTTATGGAAGAGACGAAGAGACTTGCTAATGTGGAAATTGTTATGAAAGAGACTAAAAGACATATTTTAAAATATTTCCCCGATGGGTGCAAATGTTTGATTGATTACATTGAACAACTACTGGTCTGGACCGATAAGTCTGGCAAAAGACTAACGAATGGCAAATATACCGCAAGAGATTTGGAGTCAGAGAAGGGAATGTGGATTGACATGAAGAAAGTACCTGAAATTTGCAAAGGCTTAGAACCTCTTGTAGATTCTAAAGTGTTTTGGAACATGTGTACTGTTCTAGTATGTGAAGAATATCTGCAAAATGAAGATAAAATGAGTGATGACATTGATGATCATAATCAACCTGTTGGCAAGGTGGTTGGTAGAGAATCAGATCATCTGATGAAGATGTCTGTTTCAAGATTTATGACCATTCTCAGCAGCACGGGTGTCAAAAGTTACACAGATATGTGGAATGAAATACAGACAAACAATACGATGCAAATGACAGGAATCTTTGCAATGTTTAAAGGTTGTTTCAAACAGATAGAACGAGAAATTCAGATTGCCGAAACATTCCTTAAAATACCTATTCAGCGTGATACTAAAATCACTCTCGAAAGGATAAGCCAAATTAAAGAGGTAGAACATACTTTTGAAGCAATCAAAATGGCTCTTATAGTGTTTAAAATAAATATAGATTCTGACGAAGATAAGATAGTTCATGATGCTGTTGCTTCATTTGAAAAACTACAAGACAAGAAGAATTTAAGTATCACGTTCCATGATGTTACAACTGCTCTCGAAACCGTCTTCATCATTGCAAAAAAGTTATCAAAAGAAAGTATTGAAATTCTGCACTCAATTGGTCACAGCTCGTCTTTGCTTGAATTCCTAGAAAATATTGTTGATGATGATATTAGAAATCTTATTGATGCTGTGGAGGACATATCTGAACAACATGTTAGTGAGTCAACAGTTTCAGGGTTGATAGAAATTAAACGTTTTCTAAATCCATTGCTTCAGTGTAATTTTGAAAGAAAAGGAGACATTCTTTTCCATGTTGTGGAAGAGCAAACAATTTTACATACAAGTATTGCAAAAAGCTTACCCAACAAAATTGATGAATGCATGAATAACTTGCATAATTTGAAATCACTGTACAACAATGTGGCAAACAGAGGAGAGCAGACAAAAGAAACTATTGCAAATATTTTAAACAAAGGTGTCTTTCAGTTTAGTCTCGTCGGGGACAGAAGCAGTTGCGACTTTATGGCAGTCTATAATCAGGAAAGTAGTTCAGTTTCGGTATCCCGATCGAAAGTTTCACTGACTGACTTAAGGAGCCGAGCTCTCCTTCTCATGAACACAGAATGGAATGAATCTGAACAACGTTTAAAGAAAGGTGATCTTGAAAAGTTTGTTACAAATGTAGATGTTTGTCTTGAAATTGCTGAAAATGCATTTCAGCTTCACAGCTCAGGTCATATGAATTTCATAACATTTGGTCGTTCGGAAAAACCCTCAAAACTAAAAGAGCTTAAGGATGATCTGCACAAACAATTGTGCTCATGGCAGAGCAGTCTGTCCTCAGAAAGGGTCTGCCATTATCTCATGAATTTTGTGCAGGGAAAACAGATTCACACTTTGTCCAACTATCTAGAAAACGACATGGAAAAAGAGGCTGTCAATACTTTATTGAAGTACATACACCCAGACATGAAAATAGATAACTTGAGAAATGCATATTTGCAAGAAAAGGAAAATTACACTGATTGGGATGAAAAGCATATGTTGTTTTGCATGGGCAAATCATTGCATTACATATATAAGGATCTGCTACTATATCAGCGAATAATCACTATAGAGGAAGAACAGGAAACAAGAATTACAGATGTAGTTCATAACGGTAGGCTCTTAGTTGCTCATTTAGAGGAATCTAGTTTACTCGTTGTAAAAACCGTCCTGGCATTGTTTGCAAATACTATCCCTCCGAGACTTCCCGAAGCAAATCGGGTACTATTTTGCACAAGAGACACAACCTGGAGTGAACTTCAGTTATTGTTGGATCGATGCTTAATGGCATATAGATTTTATGGAAAGCATACAATTTTTTGTATAGCAAATGTAGAGATGCTTCCAAATGAGATACAATTCAAACTTGTGGAGGATCTTAGGCACTTGCATGAAAAAAAAGATTTTTTGCTTGCCATTGTGTGCAGAGGATCCAAAAGTCATCCATTTATAGATCAACTTAGTGACTGCGTGACAACTATAAGGCCATCTACTGATAAAATTGTTCGGGATATCTTTGCTATGGAGTGTCCTGATGTGTGCACGTTCACCTCGGAAGTAGCTGGTCTCGGTAAAACCAACACTATCCGCAAGAAAGCTCATAAGAAGCAGAAGACGTTGATTGAGTTTCATATAAGTGGACCATTGCGCAAAAGATTGCTTGTTGAACGACTTCAAGACTTGAACATCAACAGCAACCACCAGTTGCATATCAATATAGGAACGGTGGACAACTATGTTGAACTGGATACATTCCTATTTGAACTGATTATTCTTAGACATGTCACTTCAGGTACATTATCTGTATGCCTGCCAACTTTACACATTTCCATTGAAATTGCCAATACAATACATGACACTCTGAGGAACTCTCTACAAACTGCAATGTTGTTTAAGCGGAAACACTTGATATGGAATGATTATTATGACTTTAGTGTCAGTAGGGAAATACAAAGTTCTGTACAAGTTGTGTGCAACTTTATATACTGCTTGGAAAAAGGTTGTCTTGACAATACAGATTTGATGTTCTCAGGTTCTAGTGCAGTGTCTCCAATCTCCACGAAAAGATGTCGTTCCCTTATGAAAAAATATCTACATACGACAAGTGGTATGTCATTTGCTGTTGTAAACATTTTCGTCAATGTTCTAGCCGACCAACTTAAAAAAATGTCTTGTAGTGCATTTTTTAAGACATCTCGTATACGGGACATGATAGGATATAAAACGGCTCCAACGATTAAAAGTACATTGGTCAAAGCATTAGTTGAGGTTTCAAGAGAATTTTCATCTCGATCCGTTCAATCATGTAGAACATCACAGGCATCTGCTGTTGCATCCAACAAAAAGATTTTAGATGATACAGCTTCTACAGTTAAAAATCTTGCAGAAGGGTCAATAAAAAGACTAGAAGGCATGATACAATGGGAAGAAAGCAACCATCTCATATATGTGTTCCACAATCAAAATATACAGACAATTTCACCAATGTATCGAGAATTATCGAAAGTACCAGAGCACATTAAAACTCTTTTTGAAGGTCAAATGAAAAAAGAAATGCAAGATTTCAAATTTTTGGATCAGTCACAGCTTCAGACTATACTTCAGAAAATAGCACGAACTGATCCATTTCCTCTTCCATCAGAAAAGCTAAAAAAACTAGCAAGTGAGTATGCGTTAACACCAGATAATTTATTGAAAATGGTGTTAATAATGCTGCGTATCAAATCAAACATTCCAGTGATTGTGATGGGAGAAACAGGATGTGGTAAAACATCCCTTATTAGCTATCTAGCAGACATTTGTGAGGCACCATTTGAGATCATGAACATTCACGCTGGAGTTGAAGAGCATGACATCCTTGAACGACTGAAGAAAACTAATGAAGAGGCTTTGGGGGCTCTTAGCGTAAGTACTTGGTTGTTTTTGGATGAAATAAATACATGTGAACATATTGGACTCATTAGTGATATTATTTGTCACCATCGGTGTTCCGGTAAAGTTTTAGCTCCTAACTTAGTTGTAATGGGTGCATGTAATCCTTACAAACTGAGATCATCATTAGCTATATCTACAGCTGGACTTGAGGGAAAGGAAAAAACAGATGAACTTTCAAGACTCGTTTATAGGGTCCTTCCTCTTCCAGAGATGCTGGTAGACTATGTATGGGACTTTGGAAGTCTAAATCAAAATGACGAGGCTATCTATATTAAACGGATGGTAGAAGATGTGTTCCCGGGCAACCTGAAACATAATAAACTTCTGACAGATCTGTTGTCAATGTCACAACAGTTCGTCCGAGATAAAGAGAATACAACTTACAGTGTCAGTTTACGAGATGTCTACAGGTGCAAAACGTTGACTTTATGGTTTCTGAAAACTCTGGAACAAAAGAATGTCTATTCATCCAATAAAATGAAAGATGTGCAAGAAATTTCAATGAAGGCTATAATTCTGTCACTTGCGCACTGTTATCACAGTCGTTTTTCGGCCATTGACGTTAGGCGAGATTATATGAGTAGTATAGCAACAATATTTTTCATGAACGAACATACTTCGTACAACAAAGAACGTATTCGTTCTGTTATTATTGAAGAGCAAACAGATTATCTAAACAGAATGGAATTGCCACCAGGAACAGCTAAAAATACAGCTTTACAAGAAAATGTGTTTGTTATTCTTGTCTGCATACTGAACAGAATCCCAATCTTTGTTGTTGGAAAGCCTGGATGTAGCAAATCATTGGCAATGCAGATTATACGGAGTAATCTCAGGGGAAAGGATTCAAAAGATGAGTTTTTCAAAACACTTCCACAGTTATACTGTGTCTCATTTCAGGGCTCAGAGTCTTCAACATCTGATGGAATCATCAAAGTGTTCGATAAAGCTGAAAAATACCAACATACAAATAATACAGATGAAGTTTTGTCTGTTGTGATATTAGATGAAATAGGCCTGGCTGAAATCTCACGTTTCAATCCGTTGAAAGTACTGCATAACCTATTAGAACCAGATAGAAAATTGCGACCAAATGTTGCTGTAGTGGGAATTTCAAACTGGTCTCTTGATGCATCCAAAATGAACCGAGCTATACATTTGTCTCGTCCAGATATGGATGTAGTCGAATTGCACGAAACTGGAAAATCAATCAGTAAATCATTCGAAAAAGAAGAAGACAAATCTCTCTTTGGAAATTTTAATATGTCACATACATTTTCCACCACTGATATCGAAGATGAATTGAAGGGTATAGCAGAATCCTATTTCTTATATACCAAAACTCTGAGATTCAAAAACTTCCACGGTCTACGTGACTATTATTCCTTGGTAAAATATATAGCTAGAGAATTGTCAGAGACTGAAACAAAACTGTCAGAAGAGGAGAGGTCTGGTGTCATCATGATGGGTCTGGAAAGGAACTTTGGAGGATTACCTTCAGAAAAAGAAACTCTTCTAAGGCATTTCAAGATCCATTTGAAGAATTTGACGATAACTCAGATCCCTGTTGTAGACTTAATAACCAATAATATCAGAGATCAAATGGCAAGACACCTGATGTTAATAACTACTGGTGAATCTGTATTAGGAATTGTCGAGGAACAATTGTCAAAGCTTGGTCGTGACAAAAAAGAAGTGATTTTTGGAAGTCAGTTTGAAGAAGATTTGACAGACGACTATAATTACAGAATACTAAGTCGTATTATTCTGTGTATGGAACAGGGACTGGTTTTGATTTTGAAAGATCTGGAAAACATTTATGGAAGTTTGTACGACATGCTGAATCAAAACTACACCATTATAGGGAAGAAAAAGAATTGCCGTGTTGCCCTTGGGCCATATAGTAATCCTATATGCCATGTAGCAGACACGTTTAGGTGCATTGTGTTGGTGGATGAAAGTAAAATTGACTACACAGACCCTCCTTTCTTGAACAGATTTGAAAAACAATACTTGCGATTTGCAGATATTACCAGCAATGAGCAGAAAGACGTAATAGCAATTCTGGAAGATTGGATAGAAGACCTTTGCAGCATAAAAGACAAATATTTTACAAAAGTGGATACATTCCCAATTTATAGTGAGGATATGGTTGCATCCCTAATCCTGAAATTCAATAAAGAATTAGAAACATACACGTCGTCCAAAACCAGGGATAAATTTATCTTGAAATGTAAAGCTGAACTGTTATGGATCATTAAGCCTGAAGCTGTCGTGCGCTTAAGTAAATCAGATGATACACAAACACAGAATGAATCTGAAACAATCAAGGAACAATTCTTTGAACTTCCGGTTCATAGCGGAATGAATGCTTTTATGAGATATCAGCTTGACGAGCTTTTAGATAGTACTATTTGTGACAAAGCTGGTCTAATGACTATAGTTTTCACCAATAGCAACATTCATACAAAAGCTCTTCATCATGTATCAGTACGGAAAACACAGGTCGACAAGCTTGGAGCTTTCAAATCAGAGAAGCAGCTAACCTTGCGAATGCAAAACTTTTGGATGGATTCTGACGCTGAAGTTTTGTTTGTACAGTGTAGTGCCATAGATGACGAGAAACATATTATGTTGGCCAAGTCTGTGATTGAACGTCATAGAGTGGAGTTTCAAGCCAAATCATTGAAAATGGCCAAACACGTTTATCTTGTTATTCATATGGATAGAAGCAAAGGTACTTCTAGAATAGTTTCTCAGATTAATTTCCTCTCTGGCTGGAAGTTAGTCATGTTAGACTGCTTAGAACCACCGACTACTCCACTGCCTCATTTGTGTAGTTTAACATTATTTGAAACCATAGCACGAAAACGTCCATTGCATGACTACATAGGTGAGCAACTGTTTTGGACATTTACTAGAATCAAGTACACCAGTCAAGGTAGAAATTTTGAAAGCATTAATCACATTCTGAATGAAATGAAGCAATCAACTGAATTTCTTGAAGTACTTGATGGTCAAATTTGTTCATGGATAAGTACACACAATCCAGATATCCATGACAAGGAATGGCAAGTGAATATCGCATGTGATAGTCAAGCCTTGCAAACATCAGCTACCTTCGTTGATGCATTGGAGAAACATATTCTTAGTGTTATAAATGTTCCTCTTTCCAAAACAGTGTATCAGATGGAAGTTGTAAACATATTGGACAGTTTTTTTGTAAAGGATTCCTGTTCAGATCAGCGTAAAAGATCATGGAAGGCAATGCTAGAGAATGGCCGCATATTCTCTATAAATAAAGTACCCACTGAGTCAGGGCCAGAGACGTACAGCTGCGAAAGTAAGGATCTGGGCCTGAAAATGCCATTTAGTGCATTTCTATTTGAAAGCATTGAATCGACCCGTGATGAATTTCTGGACTCATTAACCTTTCTTAAAAGTGAATTTGACATCGATGAACGGGATGAATTACCACTTGAGATATTCAATGCACTCGTGTTTAAACAGGAACGTTTCATCCTACAAAAAACTCCGAATGTGACAGAATATTTGTATGAGAACTGGTCAGACGATTATATCGACGACTTTTGCAATATTGTGTCTTTCACGGTTTGTTCAACTCTTCCAGTAGAGAAAAGAGTCCAGTACATGAAATGGGCTATTTCCCAAAATACGGCATTGTCTTTCAAAGATCCATCGGAATTATTTGCTCGACTTCATTCAACCTTTTGGGCATATTCATCTCTGTTCAATGCTGAATTACAATTATTAGGAATGTGTAGAGATGTCTTATTTGTTGATGGAAATGATTTAATTGAGCTATTGTTTGTAAAAGGGGCTGCAGATGATAAGGACTCTGGTGTAAAACAGATCATGTTGCAAAATGACACACACATATCTCCATCGAAAGAACAACAGGTTTATGAACCTTTTACTGATGAAAAAGAAGAAATGACTGAAACGTCACATAAACAAAGAAATGACAGCATGCTATCTTCAAACACTTCTGAAAATGATAATACTGTTTTCATTGACCAAACCCAAATAGACAGGAGCATTGTCTCACTGGAAGGAACAGACACAGGCATATCAAGTTCACAAACACATGGATCAGCTATAGATCTCACTGGCATCACTTTAGAAATAGCAGATTGTGATGATAAGACTAGTAAAAGAAGCTCAAACAGCTCTTCCACCAATGAAGATAATATAGACAAGGTTGACACAAGCAAAACAGATACATATTCAGAAATAGAAAGGGACAAAACAGTCAAAAGCATGTCCGATAAAAGTAATATGAGCAAGCATGATAACTTAGTTGACATGGTTTGTATGAAAATGCTACCCACTTCAGACACCCTCAGACGTTATAATGGAGTATTGACATGGCAAAGTCGAGTTAACAATGTTCTGACATTAGCATCCCAAGTTTCTCAGAAACTTAAATCTATAGAAGCGCTTCGGTTATGCAATGATGTGACAACTGAGTTGATAGTTCCCTTTTCATTGAATGATAGTTTTTTATGTGTCATTGGGCAGCTTTTGCAGAACAGTTGTGACTTAGATTCAGAACTTATATTTCAAGCTGTGATGAACATCATAGAAATGGCACCCAGCATAGAACAAAGCAAGTGCCAGAAAACATTATCCAGTTACTTCACTAGATGTCTAAAATGCTCCATGACTAAGGCACTCGACTATTTATTGGAGTTAGTGAAAAATTCAACACTACCAGATAATAACTGTTCTCATTTAAAATCAACAATGCAGTGGGCATTAATGTTGGAAGAAGATAAAAACGAGACTGTATTTATGGATCTGTTAACTTATAACTGTGATGAAAAGGAATCAACATGTACTGATGAAGATGACACTAATAATGATAATGAAGCTGATGATCGTGGTGATGGTGATGATGACCAAGGTAAAATAGAGGTTATAGAGGAGGTGGAGGCAGAGGATGAGGAAGTGGCTAAAGAGAAGAATGAAAGGGAAGATGAGAAGGAGGATAACTTGAAGGAAGAGAATTATCTCGAAAATGACTATGAGGACAATGATGCTGATGAGGATGATGAGGATGAGGGTATAAAAGAGGAAGAAGAACAGAAGCAAATTGAGGTTGATGAGAAGGATGAGGATCAAGAGAATGAAGAGGAGGATGAAGAGGAGCAGGGGAGCAGAAAAAGATGATAATGAGAAACAAGAAAGTGAATTCCTCAGTAAATTGGATCATTGCCTTAAACAAATGTACCAGAATGATGCCGGTGACAGTCCTTTCATTGTGATGCTTGTTGATTTGATGGAAGACATGTATATGCAATCGTTTGAAGATGAAGAACATTCTTCTGAAAGTGAAGAACATTCTTCTGAAAGTGATAACGTCACGCAACTTTTGGTTTGTCATAAAATCCTTACAGAAACGGATTTTGGAATACGATACATTGCAGCTTTAGCATATTTTAAAGCATTTATTCAGTCACTAAAACCCGTAATTGAAGATGGCATGGCAACATCAAGTTGTATCACTGCAATTAACGCAATATTTGGGAACACAGGAGAACATAGTGTTAGCACGTCGATGCTAAAATATTTTCTCAAAGTAGTTGGAATGGATAAAGTGTTTAGTAGACTAGTTAAAACCTGTGGCAATCTAAAAAAACACTTAACTTTTCTGAAGAAAGACTTTTGGAAGGAATCCTATATCCATGATTGCTTTGAAGCTTGTCCCCTGAGTGTGTATGTTCCCAGTATTGTAGAAGACATTGAAGGCTTGTTCAGTAATTCACAAGATTCCAAAACAATTCTGTATCGACTGAAACAATTGGCAGAGAAAGCAAAACAGAGTATTGATGGCATGATTCTCCTGTATTCTGTTGCCTTAAAACATTTCTACATTTCAAGTAGTTGTATAAAAATGACTGACACAATGTCTTCCCAGGCAAGTATTCTGTTAGAAGAAGTTATATGCACATCCCCCAAAAGGCCACAGTTAAAAATGCTAAAGTGTCTTTTAGGCAAAGATGACTTTAGAGTTCCAGAATTTCTACACGGAGAAGAATCAGATTCAAAACGTATTGCAATAAACTCGTTTCTGTCATCATTGTATGGATTGTTGCTTGCAAATGACAATTTTGCAAGCAGTGATATGCTGCCAGTGCTAACAAGGTGTTTATTGAAACCATTAAGTGTGAGGGAATGCTATCTTCCTGGGTTTCCAAACAGTCATTCACAAACATCGTCTGTTTTCGATGTTGATTCACCATTGTCAGCTGTAAGTTACATGACATGTCAGTGTGGATACCGACTAGCTATTCGTGGGCGAGTCAATAGCTGCACTATTTGCAAAACAGATCTTAATCATATGGATCCCATACACAGTGGTGTATTAGAAAGTGAATGTGAAACTGGGTATGTTACATGTACAGAAATGAAATCTGTTTACTTTGGAGTTCGTGAAATGTCTCCAGTCACCTGCAGTGTTCTGTACATATTGATAAAAGGCTGTCTTCTTGGATCACTCGCTCTTGACTTGACTCCTGCAATGTCACTGGAAGAGGTTACCTCCATTACAGATAAAGTTGTTTCTGAAACTTTATGGCAAGACATAGAGTGTCATTGGAATAATCTGTCCAAACTACTAAATGTATCTGACAACGTTGTTGGAATGTTTCTTCATACAATATTACGCCATACAAGAGTTCAACTATGCGAACAAAGTAATGATATGCATTCAATACAAGCAAGAGAAGAATGGGAAAAACAGTTTTTCTTCTAGTGTTAATACGATCATGGATCAGCGCTTTCAAATGATGCATCTCATTGATGAAGCCCATACTAGGATTCAAGGACTTGCGAAATGTACAATAGAGAAATCTGTTTACGAGCTTGATGATTTGAGCAATATGCCACCGCGGGATAGAACGGCTATATTGCCATCATTGTTTAGAATGCGCAGTGTGCCAACGATGGAGAACTTTGTCTCTGAGATTCAGGCATTTAAAAAAGAAAATCCTTTTCTTCTCCTGATTTTGAAAAATAATCAGAATCTAAAACTACCAATACACATTTTCAATATCGTACAATGGTGTATTGCCACAGCATCAAATATAAACTATATGATGAAGAAACATGAGTGTTTAGAGATGACAGTCACAGATTTCATATACAAAAGGTGTGAAGAGAAGAAGGATATATTGAAAAAACGTTTTGATGCATTCCAGCAGTCTTGGGAAATACTGGTTAAGAGTGGCCACTTTGATTATATAAGTCGCATACATGCTCGATCAAAGATGTCAGAGGTTTTGTTCATAGGAACTGATTCTATTGTATATCAGGTGCTCGGACACCTTGTTGGAATACAAAATGCATTTCTTGAAAAGGCACTACAACTTTCATCTAATTGCAATGCTTTGTATTTTCTATCACGGGATGAACACATGTCTGTCATGCCATGCATTCCAGCTGCAGAGATAAGAAAGCAACATCTGATACAATTTGATTTCCAGCCAAATGGTAGTAATTATGCGATCAATTTTGACACGGATATTCTTCAACATTCACAATGTGGTTTATCATATGGTCTCGGTCGACTAATCATATATGATTTCAATCGTATGGAAAAAGACTTGGCAAGTGATATTATTGTTGGGAAGTATTACATTAACCTTGAAAATGCATTACCAAGTATCACGTTTACAGATGAATTGTATAGGAATTATGTTTCTCTGGTAAATGTGTTGAAAAAAGAAGTAAGTCAAAAACAGTTACCATCCGATATTGAACTGAAGGTAATCGCTCAGAAAGAAAACAACCCAAGCATGACAACAGAACTTCTTACACATTTGGGAGTGATAATGACACTGTTAAAGAAAACAAAGGATCCTAATCCTGAGAAGGCTCTTATTGACTATGTTGAAGAATGGAAAGTTCTTTTGACAAGAAAAATGCCAGATAATCTCCTTCCAAATCCACAAAACTGTGTAAAACTGTGTCATGTAGTGGCCTTACACGAGCTGTTGGAAGAGCTCAACTCAGAACCTATCATTGATGCACTGGAAGAAAACTTTAGAAGTGAATTTGACACTGGCCTGGACGACCATTTCAAGAAGCTAACTGACAAGCATTACGAACATGCTAAACTGCTTTTAAAAGCTATTAGAAGGTTCATACACAGATGTCTTTCGATAAGAGATGCAGACCCAGAACGGACGCTTCTAAGTTACCTTTCGGATGAATCTTTCTGGCCAGAAGATGTGGTAAAAGAAAAACATATTGTGCACGGGCAGGTGGTGGTCAAGATGGTGGATGTTCTTCCAGAGACACTCTTGGTTCGACATGTACATGCCACTGTCATGGTTATCAAGACTGCAGTTGAGGTACTTATCTATATTTTAATACCATAATTTATGTAGATTGCATGTACATAATCTCTAAAACTAATAATAGTCAGAATGAATATGTTTCAGACTTTGGTTTGCATAATCAGCGGAACTATTCTACCAAAAAAAACAACTATGTTCTATTAAGTTAAAAGTTTAATATCAATAAAAAGCAAAATAGTTTATCATTCTAGAAACTGTTAGTTTTGCCAGTTACTTATTTTATTTGTCCCCTACCAGTTATGACCAGAGGGGACATCTTATATGAGTGCCTGTTTAATATTGAATTTATTAAACGAGTTGGATAAATTGAATTTATTAAACAGGTTGGATAAAAGTATATGATGTGAGTTTTATACAATGCGTTTAATAATTTCAATATTATATAGGCACACATGTTAGTACTCTCCTTTGCATCGGTTATACATTACTATGTAATATTCTATGGTATTTGAAACGAAGTGGTAACGTCCGCTGACTAGAGAGCGAAACATGTTAGATTCTATTTATCACATAACTCCAAAAAAGCCTCATAAGGAACATTTTTAATGTAGCTGCCTATATACATGATATATATAACATTGTCATATGATGATGTTGTATGTCTGTTTGATGAGCTGAACGGAAAAGACCAAATGATAATTCGGCCATCATAGTTATATCACCAGTGGATTTTTGAAAATATTTAATGCTGTTATTCCACTCCCACACCGTAAGTTATGTGATAATATATTTTTACGAAATAATTTCATGATATTAGCTTGACTGGCCATTGGTCTGTTGTCCACCATTCATCCGTCCACCGTCTTTTAACTTTTTGATGTCAGCACTTTCATTTTGCATCCAATCTTTATCAAACTTGACCAGTCTTTATAAATTGGATAAAAACATTAGAATTTAGATTGGACTGCAATTATAGGAAATTTGCCAAAGTAATAATAAAATACCAGTATAAGTGATACAATAGACATTAATTGAGCATTCATTTAAACTGGTATTATATGCATGCTATAATATTATGAAATTATAATTAAATCAACATTAGAGAGCCCTTCTAACCAACAGCAATATGGGCATAGCTAATAAAAACAAACATGACTTCGTATGATAGTATTATGTATGTTACAGAGAGAACAAAAGCCTGATGTGGGCCTGTCAGATATAGCATTATTAGCATTGAAGGCAAAAACAAACGCAACTCCAGCAAGAAAGGCCGAGCGCAAAAAGAAGACAAAGAAAGCATTGATGAAATCTTAGAATGCAAAGTTGAAGGTATTTAATTTTACCATCTTTTTCCGTTCGAATGAACTAATGCCACCACTGTATGTTTTTTTGAGCTGCTGAAAACTGATGTCATAGTAGGGTTAGCATAAAACATATCAGTTAAAAGAAATGGTTTAACACTTAAACATTATATGAAAAGGTTCTGAAAATACATTGTTTATATTTTTAGATCACCTGAGCCGAAGGTGATCTATTGGGATCAGTCTTCGTCCGTTGTCTGTCATCCGTCGTCGTCGTTAACTTTTCTTCAAACGACTTCTTCTCAGAAACCGCTTGGCTAATTTTGACCAAACTTCACATGGATAATCCTTATTTGTATGCTTTTTAGATTTTTTAAAATTAGGTCAGCGCGGCATCCAAGATGGCCGTCATTGCCATATATGGTTGAAACCTTAAAAAATCTTCTCAAGAACCGCTGGACAGATTTTAACAGTTTTTCTTTTAAAATGATCACCAATGCCTAGACTATCACGTTTGTTCAAATGAAGTCCCCGGGGTCAAAAATGGCCGTGCCTCAGGTGTTCAGTGTTTGTATAGATTTTACATGTATTTCATATAGACATATAGGAAATAACTTTAAAAAATCTTCTTCTCTGAAACCACAAGGCACAGTCCTCTCATGTATTGCATGTAGCATCAGCTTATGGTCCTCCACTAAGTTTGTTCAAATGGTGACTCTGGGGTCAAATTTGTCCCTGCCTCGGGGGTCACAGTTTTACATAACTTATATAGGATGTTTTATTAAAAATCTTCTTCTTGCAAGAGCCAGAGGTTTGATATTTTGCATTTACTATAAGCTTATAGTCCTTAACCAAGTTTGTTCAAATGGTGACCCTGGGGTCACATTTGGCCACGCCCCAGGGGTCACATGTTTTACATACTTATAAAGGGATAATCTTCAAAACATCGTCTTCTCAAAAACAGCTTGATAAATTTTTAACAAACTTCACATGGATGATCCTTAGATGAATGCTTTTCAAATTTCATTAATTTAAACGTGACATCCAAGATTGCCACCATAGAAAAATCTTTGAATTACTTTTTGTACACTGGGAAGCTAAGGCCGTGGGTTCAAATCCCATTGGAGGTAAACTTTTTTCTTTTCATTATTATTATTGTTTCCTGTTTGGATGCGTTTTTTGTTTTGTTATTTTTTCAAAAGTTTGTATGTAAAGATTTTGCATGTTTACAAAGACTTTTATAGGGAAATCTTAAAAAATCTTCTGTTATCTTCTGTTATCCAAAGGCTCAAGGTGATCTATTGGGATCACTCTACGTCCGTCGTCCGTCGTTAACTGTTGCTTCAAACAACTTCTCAGAAACCGCTTGGCCAATTTTGACCAAACTTCAAATGGATGGTCCTTAGATGAATGTTTTTGTTAAAATTAAGTCCGCGCGACATCCAAGATGGCCACCGTTACCATAAAGGTTGAACCTTAGAAAATATTCTTCTCACTGGATCAAATTTGGCCCCATCGCAGGGGTTACATGTTTTATGAAGTCTTTCATTGGAGAAAAGCTTAAAATATGTTCTTCTGCACGATAACTCCGGTATTATAATACACAACCTCATGAAACTTCTTGGGTTCGTAATTGTTGTTTGATAGATATGCGTGGCTTTCGTTGACGGTGTGTTTAGTATTTTTAAGTTTAAACATAGTTCATTTACATCAATTGCGAAACAAGTTCTTGCAACTTATATTAATCGCTCTCGATGGCTTCCTGGGTAGAACCAGTACTAAGCTGTGTGGATTGATTATCTTGCCCAAGGATAAATTACATGGCCACGGCGAGGATCGAACCCAGGACCTTTCGATCTGGAGTCCGACGCTCTACCACTGGACCACGGAATGGTACATTTCCTGTTCAACTTTTATACCTCCTTTTAAACATCTTGATCTGCACTATACTTTCCGAAAATACAAGAATGCGATCAATATGGATTTTCGACTTTATTATGTTAAATTGTTTAGACATAGTTACGTATGAAAAAAGACAACCATTTATTTTCAGGTAATCTGTGGTGTTCATCTACAACTAAATAGCAGCAGTGCCTAGGCATCTACCAATTAGGATTATGGTCAGATGTCTTCAATATATTCACTTAACAGATGAAAACAGATGACACTAACTGGAAACAGGCAACAATAACTGGAAACAGGCGACAATTACTGGAAACAGGCGACACTTACTGGAAACAGGCGACAATACTGGAAACAGGCGACAATTACTGGAAACAGGCGACAATCACTGCAAACAGAACATTGGTAGGGAAAGTTTGGATTCAAGAGAAATGAGCATGTACATAGCTTTACATTATGTATTTATAGTTATAGTGTAAATAGATTTGGTAAATCATGTTTCACTCTCATATATGTCTAGGTTTTGAGAAATGTTGGTGTTTGATAACCACTTGTAAATACTATTATATTAGTTTTATTTTTCATGTAGTTGTACATATGTGACAATAATGAAACCCAGACCTTTATAACATACTTACTGCTTATGCATATATACCTGATCAGTTTATAGACTGTAAACATTGTATTCGTAATATGATTATCATCTTACTCTGGCATTGTAGATACAATTATGAAAAGTGTCTTGTCTCTTGCAAAGAAGAAACAGGTAGATGTGAATATTTTCTTTTTTGATTATTTTCTTTTTTGACATTGTAAATGAAAACGATGAATACGGTATTTTCTATTGCGGGGAAGAAACAGGTATGTGTAGAACTGTAAATAATTGATTTTGATTATAATTTTGCTCTGGTTGTAGCCTGTAGCCTTCATATATTGTGTTGTTCTTGGTGTCTACATTAAATTGACTGATGGCGGCATTGCTGATAAAAAGGAGTGATGCATGAATGCATGTGTTAATATAAAACAGATTTCTTTCTAAATAAATATTGAAAAAATGAGGACAGTTGTTTGCAGTATGATGATCAACTTTTTGACAATAAAAAGTATAAAACTGCATCTTGTCGCTTGCAAAGTAGAAAAAGGTAGGTGCATGTTGTATATAATTGTAAATAATTTGATATTAATTACAGTTTTGCTCTGTATGCGTTGTATTTGGTGTATTTGATATGGGTGTATTTGGTGTCTGCATTGGATTGACTGATGGAGGCATTGCTGATAAAAACGTTTGACTCATGAATGCATGTGTTAATGTAGCAAACACATTCTTTGTTAGGAAGTATTCAGCAAGTAAGAACTGTTTATGACTGCAAACATAACATGACTGCAAACATCGTAAACATCGTTATGTTTGTAGTGTAGCGATCATCTTTTTTTACTATAAAACTCAAACTTTTTATTGTCTCTTATGAAGAAGACAAACAGGTCGGTGCGTGTTGTATAGAATTGTAAATAATTGATTTTTTATTACAGTTTTGCTCTGTGGGTTGTCTGCATACATTGTATTGGGTGTATTTGTTTGATGTATTTAGTATCCGCTTTGGATTAACTGATGGAGACATTGCTGATCAAAACTATGAATATGTTAGTGTAGCAAATACATTATTTGTTAAGTATTCTGAAAGTAAGACCTGTTTATGACTGCAAACATTGTTATGTTTGTAGTGTGATGATATGTTTGTAGTGTGATGATCATCTGTTTTGACATTGTAAATAAATGATAAAAAGTGTCAAACTTAAAATTGTCTCTTTCAAAGAAGACAAACGGGTAGGTGCATGTTGTATATAATTGTAAATAATCAATTTTTATTATTTTTGCTCTTGGGGTAGCCAGTATAGGTTGTATTTGGTTTATTTGGTGTCTGCATTAAATTGATTGATGGAGATGATTGCTGATCAAAACTATTGACCATAAATGCAGTGAAGCAAACACACTCTGTGTTAATAAGTTTAAAAGTAAGGACAGTTAATGAATATAAATAGTGTTATGTTTGCAGTGTGACCATCATCTGGTTTGACATGTACTAAAATTACGAATAGTGTTAGACTGTGCCTTGTCTCTTGTGAAGTAGAAACAGGTAGGTAGTGTATATAATTGTAAATAATTGATTTTGAGTTATTTTTGCTGATGGGGTAACCTGTATAAGTTGTGTTTGTTGTATTTGGTGTTGCATTAAATTGGATGTGAAGTATTACTGATCAACCACAGTGGCACGTATATGCATGTATTAGATTAGCAAACATATTTCTTTGTAAAAAAAGTATTCAACAGGTGAGGACAATTTATGACAATTTATTATAATTTTATCGGCAGCCTGATAACATTGAATTTTAATATTAATTTGTTGTCTGCATTAGTTTGACTGTGAAGTGTTGCTGATCAACCATATAGCGTGTATGCATCAAACATATTTCTTTGTAAACAAGTATTCAGTTAGTGTAGCTAACATATTTCTTTGTAAATAAGTATTCAAAATGTGAGAACAGTTTATGACTGCAAACATTGTTAAATTTCGACTGCAAACATTATGATGTAATAAAATTATGTATAGTGTCTTGTCTCTTGCTAAGAAGAAACAGGTAGATGTTGTATATAATTGTAAATAATTGATTTTGATTCAGTTTTGCTCTGTGGGTAACCTGTGTTAGTTGTGTTTGTTGTCTGCATTAAATTGTCTGTGAAGTAATACTGATCAACCATAGTGACGCTTGATACATGTATTCATGTAGCAAACACATTTCTTTGTTAATAAGTATTCAAAACGTGAGAACAGTTTATGACTGCAAATATTGCTATGCTGTGTTTACAGTGTGCTGATCATCCTTTTTAAATGTGTAGTAAAGTTATGACTAGTGTCAGACTATGTCTTGTATCTTACGGAAACAGGTAGATGATGATATCTATAAGTGTAAATAATTGATTTTGATTCAATTTTGCTCTGCAGGTAGCCTGTATAAGTTGTGTTTGTTGTATTTGGTGTCTGCATTAAAATGACCGATGGAGGCAGTGTTGATCAAACATAGAGACACATGAATGCATGTGTTAGGGTACCAAATGCATTTCTTTGTATATAAGTATTCAAAAAGTCTGGACAGTTTATGACTATAAATAGTGTTGTTTTGCAGTGTGATGATCATCTGTTTTGACATTGTAGTAAATTATGAATAGTGACAGACTGAGCCTTGTCTCTGCTGAAGTAGAAACAGGTAGGTGAGGATGTATATAATTGTAAATAATTGATTTTAATTGAAACCACTTAATTTCTTATACTGCTATTGATACTGAAAATAATTGATTTGTGACTTTCCTTTTTATGGGTCAGTAACTTGAAATTTCCAGCAAACTCCTTTTTTTCATTTGAATATGATTTTATCAGCTTCTGTTTGTTTTTTTGTTAATACTTTTTAAATGTTTGTATTATTGGAAAACTTATCATGGCTAAATAACATAAAAAGATGAGTCATTTCAGTATTAAATTCAAAGGCAAGCATTAATGGTCAAATAATACATTTTGAAGTGATTATTTGGTATTTGATAAATGGACAACCACTTATTTGTTTATGCTACTATATATATACTGAAAATCTGTGATCAGTGACTTTCCTTTTATGGGTCAAGTCAATTTTCCAGCAAACTTTAAAAACATAGTTTTCAACATGATTTAATTGCATTGTTATTTTTGATACTTTTTAAATGTTTCTATTATTGGAATTCTTATGGCTATATGACATAAAAAGATGAGTCATTTCAGTATTTAATTCAGAGTTGATCATTAAGTTTTCAAGTAATACATTTCGAATGTTTGATACATGGACAACTGCTAATTTGTTGGTCTTTTCTATACTATTCTTTTTTTATTTCTACATGATTTTGCCGATTTCTATTTGTATTTTGATATTTTTTAAATGTTTGTATTATTGGAAAACTTAAGTTGGCCATAGAACGTAAAACGATGAGTCATTTCAGTATTTAATTCAAAGGCAAGAATTAATTGGTCAATAAAATTACGAATAGTGTCGGACTGTGCCTTGTCTCTTGCGAAGTAGAAACAGGTAGGTGATGGTGTATATAATTGTAAATAATTGATTTTGATTCAATTTTGCTCTGGGTGTAGCTTGCATACGTTGTGTTTGTTGTTTTTGGTGTCTGCATTAAAATGAGCGTTGGAGGCATTGCCGACCAAACTTAGCGACGCATGAATGCATGTGTTAGTGTACCAAATACATTTCTTTGTAAATAAGTATTCAAAAATTAAGGACAGTTTATGACTATAAATAGTTTGCAGTGTGATGATCACTTTTTTGACTATCAAAAGTGTCAGATTGTGTTTTCTCTTGAGAAGAAGAAACAGGTAGGTGATGATGTATATAATTGTAAATAATTGAATTTGATTATAATTTTGCTCTGGGTGTAGCCTGTAGCCTGCATAGGTGTTTGTTGTTTTTGGTGTCTGCATTAAATTGACTGATGGAGGCATTGCTGATCAAACATAGAGACCATGAATGCATGTGTTAGTGTACCAAATGCATTTCTTTGTAAATAAGTATTCAAAAATTAAGGACAGTTTCTGACTATAAATAATGTTGTTTGCAGTGTGATGATGTCAGTTTTGACATTGTAGTAAAATTATGAATAGTGACAGACTGAGCCTTGTCTCTGCTGAAGTAGAAACAGGTAGGTGAGTATGTATATAATTGTAAATAATTGATTTTAATTGAAACCACTTAATTTCTTATACTGCTATTGATACTGAAAATAATTGATTTGTGACTTTCCTTTTTATGGGTCAGTAACTTGAAATTTCCAGCATACTGTTTTTTTTTTTATTTCAACATTATTTTATCAGTTTCTGTTTGTTTTCATTGATTGATACCTTTTAAATGTTTGATACCTTTTAAATGTTTGTATTATCGGAAAACTTATCATGGCTATTTAACATAAAACGATGAGTCATTACAGTATTTAATTCAAAGGCAAGCATTAATTGGTCAAATAATACATTTTTGAAGTGATTATGTGGTATTTGATAAATGGACAACCATTTATTTGCTTATGCTACTATATATACTGAAAATCTGTGATTAGTGACTTTCCCTTTTATGGGTCAGTAAGGTCAATTTTCCAGCAAACTTTAAAAAACAGATTTAAACATGATTTAATCACATTGTTATTTTTGATACTTTTTAAATGTTTGTATTATTTGAATTCTTATGGCTATATAACATAAAAAGATGAGTCATTTCAGTATTTAATTCGGAGGCAAGCATTAAATGGTCAAATAATACATTTTGAATGTTTGATACATGGACAACTGCTTATTTGTTGTTATTTTCTATACTGAAAATATTTAATTAGAGACTTTCCTTTTTATGGGCCATTAAGGTGAATATTCCAGCATTTCTTTTTCAACATGATTTTGTCGATTTCTATTTGTTTTCATTGATATTTTTTAAATGTTTGTATTATTGGAAAACTTAAGTTGGCCATAGAACATAAAAAGATGAGTCATTTCAGTATTTAATTAAAAAACCTGCATGAATTGGTCAATAAAATTACGAATAGTGTCGGACTGTGCCTTGTCTCTTGCGAATTAGAAACAGGTAGGTCATGATTTATATATTTGTAAATAATTGATTTTGATTCAATTTTGCTCTGTAGGTAGCCTGTTAATTTATGTTTGTTGTATTTTGTTTGATATCTGCATTGCATAGTCATATTAGCAGTGTAGTATTTTCTCGTTGAAATAAGACAAATCGAATCACAACAAAATATATTGCTTTTTTTTGGTTTCAAAAACATTTTGTTGATAGCTATGAGTGTATGTACATAATAATATCAACATTAAACCTTTTTGTATGGACGCTTATACTATAAACAGGTAAATGCTGTAAATAATTGAAATTGCCTTCATAAAATGTCAAAATAAAATGTTTATGTAGATTGCTGTAGTGAGGATCATTAGTACTGTACCATCAAACAATAAATATGTATTTCACATAATCTAAAAATGTCTATATGCTTATTTGGTTGTATAGTTAGTTGTGTTGACATGCATGTAGAATTTCGTATTTATCATGTTTGCAGTAAGTACAATATAAAGTGTATCATAAAGGTCTGGGTTTTTAAGTATTTAATGTATTTTGTTGTGAAGAAAATATTATATTAACAAAATGAGTTTGGAAATAGAAAAAAACAAGCCTCAAAGCAATATTGTAAGCATTGCTATTGTTTGCCAATTCAAAAATAGTCTACATTTTCATGTGCTGAGCGGTTTTCGTTTGATTGACATACAACATATTCATTAATGTAATTGATGTTATAGATTAATAATATGTTCGTTTGTGTTATCTGGTAAGACCGCCGGCATGTTAGACAACATATGATTTAGAATCCTGACAAAGGCAAGTACTATTTTGATCAACGTTATTTCATGTTACAGATTTTCTAAACTTTGATGAATATGAGATATAACTATGTTGGAAAAAAAAGAAGAGTAATTGTATAATTGATAAGTAAATAAGTAAATTGAGGAAGAGAGGCATTGTTGGCATTTATATATGAATGTTTGAAATCTAAGTTATTGCACATTGTAAACTTAGATGTATTGATTTATTTGTTTTGATTATACCTAAAATGGGTGTTTATGGAGAACATAGTATACACCAACAAAAAGCAACGGTCTCTTAAACAGTAATTAACACACTCGTTATTTAGTTACTACGCATCCGAACTCCTAACTGTATTTTATTCACCGATAAAATACAGTTATATGTTTATTATTTCTTAAACACGTTTGTTAGAGGCTGAGCATTTGTCGTTTACTAAATGTGATTACATATTACACTACAAATAGTGTTGTATAATCTCAGAGATCACACTGACTTTAAAATGATGTTTATGTCTAAGGCTGTTACGAATGGAAATATGTAATAGGAATGGGCACTAACAACCGTATCAGCTGTTATTCCACTATTTGCAATGAATCTTGGACAATGATTAAGGTGATGTAGTATCTATGTAAGTAGAATGTTATATCGCTTAGCTATTGTTGAGACTTTTTAAATAGTTTTATTGACAAATTCATCCTGATCGTAGTACATAAAAAGGTAAATCATTTCATAATGGACATCAACGGCATAAAGCCATGCTATTATCTGGTAATTGGTCAACTAATACATTTTCAAATAATTATTTGATTAACAGAAATTGTGTCGCTTTTTCGAAGGAAAATGCGATGCATAGGGATCATTTGTCGCCCGTCTGTCAGTCCGTCCGTCGGTCAGTCAGTCAGTCTGTCGCGAAAACTTAACGTTGGCTATAACTTTCTTATTTCTGGATATTTCTTCATCACACTTTCAATATACACACATCATGGCAACATTGACATGACCATACTAAAATATGAAGGTCAAGGTCACAATTAAGGTCATTATATGGGTTAAATACTCGTTTTTTCTTCTCGAAATCTTAACGTTGGTTATAACTTTTTTATTTCTTGATATTTCTTCATCAAATTTTCAATATATACTAATCATGACAACATCGACATGACCATACTAAAATATAAAGGTCAAGGTCACACTGAAGGTCATTATATGGGTTAAATTCTCGTGTTTTTTTTCACGAAAACTTAACGTTGGTTATAACTTTCTCATTGATATTTCTTCATCAAACTTTCAATATATGCTCATCATGACAACATCGACATGAGCATATTATAATATTAAGGTCAAGGTCACACTGAAGGTCATTATATGGCTTAAATACTTGTGTTTTTTTCACGAACACTTAACGTTGGTTGTAACTCATTTCTTTATATTTCTTCATCAAACGTTAAATATAATATGCTCGTCATGACAACATCAACATGACCATACTAAAAAAAAAGGTCAAGGTCACACTGAAGGTCATTATATGGGTTAAATACTCATATTTTTCTTCACGAAAACTTACTCAGGCCAGTTTGTCAAGGTTATTTAACTGGGCCCACAAAACCTTGTTATACTGACAAAGCGCTGACACACGACACTCATGTTCCGCGGAACACCGATCTAGTTTATTTATGCTATTAATATACCGAACATAATTGATTTGTGATTTTCCTTTTTATGGGTTAGTCAGGTGAATTTTCCAGCAACATTTTGTTACTGCATTGTTTTCATTGATACGTTTTTAAACGTTTGTATTATTGGAAAACTTACCAAGGTCATAGAACATAAAAAGACGAGTCATTTCAGTATTGAATTCAAAGGCAAGGATTAATTGGTCAACTTGAAAAAATACATTTTGAAAGTGATTAAATTGGACACATACTTATTTCCTTATGCAACTATATATACTGAAAAAAAATTGATTAGTGACTTTCCTTTTTATGGGTCAGTAAGGTGAATTATCCAGCAAACTTTAAAACACGTTTATATTTCAACATTATTTAATCGCATTGTTAATGTTATTTTTGATACTTTTTAAATGTTTGTATTATTGGAAAATTTGTCATGGCCATAGAACATAAAAGATGAGTCATTTCAGTATTTAATTCAATGGCAATCATTAATTGGTCGAATAATACATTTTCAAAGTGATTCGTGGTATTTTTTAAATGAACAACCGCTTATTTGCTTATACTGCAATATATACTGAAAATATTTGATTAGTGACTTTCCTTTTTGGGGGTCAATAAGGTGAATGTTCAAGCAAACTTTAAAACACGTATATATTTCAACATGATTTATTCGCATTGTTATTTTTTGATATTTTTAAATGCTTTTATTATGTATTGGACAACTTACCATGGCCATATAACATAAAAAGATGAGTCATTTCAGTATTTAATTCAAAAGCAAGCATTATTTGGTCAAATAATACATTTTCAAAGTGATTAAACTTACTTATTTGCTCATGCTACTATATATACTGAAACTATTTAGTGACTTTCCTTTTTTTTGGGTCAGGTCAATAAGGTGAAATTTCCAGCAAACTTTAAAAACATATAGATTTCAACATGATTTTATCACATTGTTATTTCTGGTACTTTTTAAATGTTTGTATTATTTGAAAACTAATCATGGCCATAAAACATAAAAAGATGAATCAATTCAGTATTTAATTCAAAAGCAAGCATTAATTGGTCAAATAATACATTTTTGAAGTGATTATTTGGTATTTGATGAATGAAAAACCACTTATTTGCTTATGACAGTACGTGTATAATACTGAATAAATTTGATTAGTGACTTTCCTTTTTATGGGTCAGTAAGGTGAATTTTCCAGCAAACTTTATATTTCAACATTATTTAATCGCATTAATTGTTATTTTTGATACTTTTTAAATGTTTGTATTATTGGAAAATTTATCATGGCCATAGAACATAAAAAGATGAGTCATTTCAGTATTTAATTCAAAAGCAAGCATTAATTGGTCAAATAATTAATTTTTGAAGTGATTATTTGGTATTTGATGAATGAAAAACCGCTTATTTGCTTATATTGCAATATATACTGAAAATATTTGATTAGTGACTTTCCTTTTTATGGGTCAGGTCAATAAGGTGAAATTCCAGAAAACTTTAAAAACATATAGATTTCGACATGATTTCATCACATTGTTATTTCTCGTACTTTTTAAATGTTTGTATTATTGAAAAACTTACAATGGCCATTAGAACATAAAGATGAGTCATTTCAGTATTTAATTCAATGGCAATCATTAATTGGTCGAATAATACATTTTCAAAGTGATTCGTGGTATTTTTTAAATGAACAACCGCTTATTTGCTTATACTGCAATATATACTGAAATATTTGATTAGTGACTTTCCTTTTTGGGGGTCAATAAGGTGAAATGTTCAAGCAAACTTTAAAACACGTATATATTTCAACATGATTTATTCGCATTGTTATTTTTTTATATTTTTAAATGCTTTTATCATGTATTTGGACAACTTACCATGGCAATATAACATAAAAAGATGAGTCATTTCAGTATTTAATTCAAAGCAAGCTATTATTTGGTCAAATAATACATTTTTGAAGTGATTATTTGGTATTTGATGAATGAAAAACCACTTATTTGCTTATGCCAGTACGTGTATAATACTGAATAAATTTGATTAGTGACTTTCCTTTTTATGGGTCAGTAAGGTGAATTTTCCAGAAACTTTAAAAACATATAGATTTCGACATGATTTCATCACATTGTTATATCTGGTACTTTTAAATGTTTGTATTATTGGAAAACTTACAATGGCCATAGAACATAAAAGATGAGTCATTTCAGTATTTAATTCAAAAGCAAGCATTAATTGGTCAAATAATACATTTTCAATGTTTGAACAAACAAACATGTTTGTTTCAATGTTTGATACATAGACAACTGCTTATGCTTTAATGTGTTTTATATACTGAAAATATTTGATAAGAGACTTTCCTTTTTATGGGTCAGTAACTTGAGTTTTCCAGCAAACTGTTTTAAACTATATTTCTACATGATTCATACTCATTTAAAATAACAATTCAAAAGATGAGTAGCAAATTTTGGTTGCTCTTTAAGTGAGTGAGTTTAGTGACAATACCTGATTTGTTTTTGCTAACATGTTGCAGTTGTTTGCTATCATGTTGCAAGCATGCACTATGCAGAAAAAAATACATGTAACTGATAAATGTCAATCATCTTTTGAAGAAACTAGTCCGTATTTATCATGTTTATACTATACATGTTAATTTTGTTTATGTTATAATCGTTTAAGCAGTGACATTGTTTGGTAGAAAATGTACAATAATTATACTCAATTATTAATCTATTGTTTAGCATTTACTGACAATGCACTCTACTTCTCTACTCTACTACTACTGACTCCCACACCCCCCCACTCTATATTTAAAGTATTTTAAAAGTTACATGTGCATGTCAGTATAGACTAAGAATGAGTACAGATAATTGATGTCGTTCAGTAAAAATAGTATTGCATTACATAAACAAAAGTGAGAATAAATACTTTCTGTGTTGGAAGAGACATTTCCATTTCCTGAGGTGGAGTGAGGGTAGGTGACCTATTTAAAATATTGATTCTTTTCCTGAGGAGGTGATGTAACTTTGGTTTAAACATTTTCCTTGTATGTTGTGTAGGGCGGGGTTTGGTGGGAGGCTGGGGTTACGAATAACAATATCTGAAATGAAGATAACATAATATCTGAAATGAAGGGCGGACCCAGGGGTGGATGGGTTATTCAAGGCGAACCCGGCACGTGCCCCACACTAAAATCATGGCTTTCTGGGTTTTAGGGGGCATGCACCAAGTCAAATGTTGTTATTTGATTTAACGACTAAAAGGAAGAAATACAAATGAGCATGCCACTTCATATCCCACTGCTTAATATTTCATGCCCCCACCACCATACTCAACTCAACTTCTGTTCGTGAATAGTCCTCGAGTGTCGATTCTTACGTATGGTGGAAGGTATACTGTACCAGTTCTGCCCAGGAAAAAACAGGTTGTCTGCTTCCACCATGAACACATCAACCGTCATATATATAAATGGTTTTAGAGCAACCCCATCCTCACCACATCCCACCTAGGATTTTAGGCGGCACGCAACGGGTCAACCGGTGTTATTGGATTTAACGATTAAATATAAAAAACCAAAGGAGCATGACGCTTCCTAGCCCACGGATCACGATTTCATGTACTTCCCACAACTAAAATCCTGAATCCGCATATCAAAATAATCCTCGAATTCTTTCCTTAAAACTGCTCCACCTTTCTCCCTTATATCACCCCGTAAATCTTTTCCTTCAGACGCCCTTCCAGAAACTTCCACCTTGGTATCCCTGGGGCAACCGATATCTTTCCTTGAGAGCCATCCACCAAGAAAAGCTTTGGTTAGCCACCCAACGTTCAAAAAGCCCCGCTCCACCCCAAACAAAAATATGTTCTTGCTCTGCATCACCCACCCCACCCAAGAAAATCCTGCATTAGGACATCTCCCTCGAGTCGTTTTTCTTCAGACTCCGTTATTCCCAGAAAGCAAGAAAATAGTCTCCGCCTCCATTCCCCCTCATTCAATTGCGTCCTTAAGACCTGTCCTCCAAATGTGTTCCGCTTCAAAGACCCTTCCTTTATTATCCCCTCGATAACACCCAGAACATTTCTTAAGGACCCTTGTTTGTTCCTTTCAATCCCCATGAAACAATTTAACTTTTACCCTCTCACAACCACATTCCCCCTCGCCGTCTCAGCCTGTTAGTGAGTACCGGTAGTGGGTAAGGATATTATCTGTAATATATCTGCCATAAGTTAAACCAACAGGACACTTAAATATTACAGACCCAGTTGCGTTCAAGTACCCCAAATAAATGCAGAACGAATGCTGAACGAACAGAAAATGAACGCAGAATGAACGCAGAACGAACGCAGAATGAACGTTGCACGATCTATATTTTAAAAATGCATTTCCTTCGTTGCGTTCGTTTCGTTGGTTTCAGGCATTCAGCATTTTAAAAAACGAACGATGAATGCATTTTTTAAAACGCTAAACGCTGAAAACGAACGCAATGAACGAAACGAATGCAGCGAAACGAACGAAACGAACGCAATTGCATTTCGCTATTTCGGATTACTTTTAATATTATCCTTTTGAGTACATAACTGAAGTCTCGATTTGAACGAATTGCGTTTTGCAGTATTTTAATATAAAGAAATACACTTCGTAAATGGTGTTTTTAAGCACGATTACACACTTTAGTTTTTACCGATTTAAAATAGGAAATGTATTTATTGTGTAGCACAAACTTTATATTATTTCATTATAAAACTGAAATAATGTTGGTAAAATCAGACGGCATATTTTTTATTTCGTGTCAAGTATGTTAATTTTTTGATGAAAATAACATAAACCCGGAAGAAAACAGAATCATCAATGTGCACCACCAAATAATGTTAACCAAAGTCACATTCTTCAATATGATCACAAACATTAGCCGCCGACTAATGGTAAGAACCGCATGACTGGATATCATGCGTAGTTTAATCGTCAGAAATGTTGCGATTGGTAAACGCTAAACGAACGAACGCAAATGCATTTTCTCCGTTTGTGCATTTAAACGCACACATTATGTTGCGTCCGTTCCGTGCATTTAAATGAACGCATAGTTTCGTTTATAAACGCTGAATGCATTAAAAAACGCAAATGATTTGCATTTAAAAAATGCATTCATAAAAATGAAATGCAAACGGAATGCAAACGGAGCGCAAACGGAACGCAAACGAAACGCAAACGGAATGCATTTTTGGGGTACTTGAACGCAACTGGGTCTGTACATATGCATGTAGTTATCAATAATTCAAATTGATTTGGAGATAATCTTTAATTGAAGTATCATGGCAATCCATAGTTTGAATATAATTATGATATCTAATTCAATTATGGCACTCAATCGATTCGATTAAGGTACCCATAATCTATGGACATCATTAAACAGTGAAAAATAAAAAGGCACCCCGTACATTCTCGAACAATGTTTTTATGCTGATAAATACTTTACAGGATTTAAACTCACAAATGCTTTATTTTATGGACTCGCACTTAGGATAACATTCTATAAATAACATATTCTGATTTACAAGGAAACACGTATTTTATACGAGAGGTGTTCAGCTTATAATTGAACACTTTTTAAGATGTTATTGATTATCATAAAAAATGCGTGATTTAATGATGTGAAACTGTCGTTTAGAACGTATGCATTTAAAAAATAATCTCCAATTTCACGCGGTTCATTTTAAATTACATTTTGAATTAGGTGTACACTATTTTCCAATTTTAAACATACGTTTCTCTTACCGTTGAGTTTTACCTTAAACCAAATAATTCCACAAAATGCATATCATTATTGTTTAAAACTGTGTTTCTAATTTAAATATGATCGTATGTTTTATTTTAAGACAAAAATATAGATGTTGAATTAAAAGCTCGACTTTTTACCGCAATATTAAGAAATTGACAGATAATAGGACAGTTTGCTCCGAGTCGTATGCGACTGATAATTTTAAAAATTAACTAAAATAACTATTTTAATCATATTTTGTGATAAAAAAATGTACAGTTATTGTTGATGTATATCATATATGTCTTTTGCCCCTAAATTTTAAGTTATATATTTTTTCTATCTTTTCTTTTAAGAAACTTATGAAACATGTTTTTTTTATAGCGGAGGAAATCACAAAAATGCCTGCAGTTGATGTTTCGAACTAGAAGCTTTCATAAATTTAATCATTTTCATAGTTGAATTTCATGTTAATTTACGCTAAAATCTGGAAAATTGACAAATTTCAAAAAACGCATATTACACTTTATTTTACGTTCAGACATGGACATCAGAATACTATGACCTTAAACGACATTTTAAAAGCATTTGTCTTAAAATTTGTATTGCAGTTATTTTTATAATTGAAGATATTTGTTTCAAAATGTCATTCTCTACCCTTTTTCAAAAATACGAATGCAGCAACATTTAGGAAGCACATAATAGTGCATGTCATAATGTTTCATATCGAAGGAATCATTAGACTTGACATTAAAATCAACATATTCCGCGAGAATTTCAAGATAGTTGATTCAGTTACACAATGAAAGTGTTCATTTATAAGTTGAACACCTCTCGTAGATAGTGTATGTCTAGTTATAGTTTTATTGATGTTATTATTAATTTCATGTATTGGTTCAGTTACAAACTTACCTGATAAATGCGGACTAATAAAATCATGAACCATACAAAGAAGTAGTTTATTTATTTAAACCATCAACATCAACCTAAATGGACATATTATATGTAAAAGCACATTTATGAGAGGGTGATAGTAAGAATGCTCATGTAAGAATGCTCACCCTGAGGGTATGATTATCGCCCGAGGCGAAGCCGAGGGTGATAATCAATTTCTGATTTATTGTATCGAAATCCCCTCGGGCCAAAATAAGGTTCATTTTCAGTACAGATTTCACTTTGCCGGGTCTTTAAAAAAACAACAAAAAACATTTTTTCTCGCCTCTTCCCGCTGGGGGTTTGAATTCCACCGGGAGCTCGACAAGGACTATCACAGCCTGACTTCTATGGTGATGTGATTTATAAACTTCGTAAGATTCTTGGTCCTGATCACTTTCATACTATCTTCTTTAAACTTGCTAAAAAGTTTATCAAAAGAGGTTATGACTCTATCATTTTGCAACGTACTGCATGCTTTTTGGTGGACCCTTTTACAGTTCGCCACTATGCTTTCCTCTTTAATTGTACGATGACCGGACAGGCTGTGGACCCTATGATGACGCCTACCTAAAGCCCATTGGGACGGTAGCGTTTGATGTTTGTCTATGATCTTTCTTGTCTTGCCCTTAATGGTTTATTCTCTTGTTGCTCTGGCTTCTGCCAAGTCATTGAGTACCTTCATTGTGGCTTTCTAGGCTATTGTTTTTTATGCCCCGGAATATTTTTGGGGGGCATATAGTAATCGCACCGTCCGTCCGTCCGGATTCTGTCTTGTCTGTCCGTCATTCCGCAGTTCATGTCTGGACTGTATCTTCAAAACCCCTGCATGGATTTTTATTAACTTGGCACAAATGATCACCATAACAAGACGATGTGTCGCGTGCAAAATTCAGGTCCGTACCTCAAAGGTCAAGGTCACAGTTGAAGTTCATAGGTCAAAAACAAGTACGCAATTTCGTGTCCGGACCGTAACGTAACAACCCCTGCAGGGATTTTTAAATAACTTGGCACAAGTGATCACCATAACAAGACAATGTGTCGCGTGCAAAACCCAGGTCCGTACCTCAAAGGTCAAGGTCACACTTGAAGTTCATATGTCAAAAACAGGTACGCAATTTCGTGTCTAGACCGTAACGTCACAACCCCTGCAGGGATTTTTAAATAACTTTGCACAAGTGATCACCATAACAAGACGATGTGTCGCGCGCAAGCCCAGGTCCGTACCTCAAAGGTCAAGGTCACACTTGCAGTTCATAGGTCAAAAACAGGTACGCAATTTTGTGTCCGGACAAGGTCAAGGTCACCGGCACCCGATAATGAAAAACCTTATCTGCTCCATTACTCCTTTCCCACTGAAGCAAATCTCATGAAACTTGAAAGTAAACTGCCTGTGGCAAGAGGATTTCGATTTTGAGGTCAGTCGGTCCAAGGACAAGATCACCGTGCCCTTGAAGCAAATCTCATGGATCTGTATAGGTGAGAGGACAACCTGTATGATTTTGAGGTCAGTAGGCCAAAGGTCCACCGGGACCGATATTGCAAAACATAACTCGCTCCATAGCTCCTCTTCCCATTTAGCAAATATCATGCAACTTCATAGGTGAACTGCCTGTGGTGGGAGGACGACCCCTGTTGATAGTCAAAGGCCAATGTCACCGGATCCCAATAATGAAAAACATTGCCCGCACCATAACTCCTTTCCCCCTGATGCAAATCTTATGAAACTTGAAAGATGAACTGCCTGTGGTGGGAGGATGGTCCCTTTTGATTTTGAGGTCAGTATGTCAAAGGTCAAGGTCACCGGCACGCGATAATGAAAAACCTTTTCTGCTCCATAATCCCTTTCTCTTTGAAGTAAATCTCATGAAGCTTCATAGCTGAACTGCCTGTGGTTAGAGGACGACACCTATTTATTTTGAAGTCCGTAGGTCAAAGCTCAAGGTCGGCGGGACCGATAATCAAAAACCGTGTCTGCTCCATAACTCTGTCCCTTTCAAGCAAATCTCATGAAACTGTATAGGTGAACTGCCTATGGTAAGAGGACAAACCTTCTTGATTTTGTGGTCAGTAGGTCAAAGGTCAAGGTCACAGGGACCTTGTCCGCTCCATGACTCCTGTCCTCTGAAGCAAATCTCATAAAACTTCAAAGGTGAACTGCCTGTGGTGAGAGGATGAACCTAATGATTTTGAGGTCAGTAGGTCAAAGGTCACCAGGACCCAATATTGAAAAACCTTGTCCGCTCGATAACTCCTGTTACCCTCAAACAAATCTCATTAACCGTCATAGGTGAACTGCCTGTGGTAAGATGACACACCCTGTAGATTTTGAGGTCAGTATGTCAAAAGTCAAGGTCACCAGCACCTGATAATCAAAAACCTTGTCCGCTCCATAACTCCTGTCCCCTTGAAGCAAATCTCATGAATCTGTATAGGTGCACTTTCTGTGGTTAGAGGACGAGCCCTTTTTATTTTGAGGTCAGTAAGTCAAAGGCCAATGTCACCGGGACCCAATAATGAAAAACATTGTCCGCACCATAACTCCTTTCCCCCTGATGCAAATCTCATGAAACTTGAAAGGTGAACTGCCTGTGGCAAGAGGATGAGCCTTTTGATTTTAAGGTCAGTAGGTCAAAGGTCAAGGTCACCGGCACCCGATAATGAGAAACCTTGTCTGCTCCATAACTCCTGTGCCCGTGAAGCAAATCTCATGGATCTGTATAGGTGAACTGCCTGTGGTGAGAGGACAACCTCTATTGATTTTGAGGTCAGTAAGTCAAAGGCAAATGTAACCGGGACCCAATAATGATCCTTTTTGCTTTTGTGGTCATTATGTCAAAGGTCAAGGTCACCGGCACCCGATAATGAAAAACCTTGTCTGCTCCATAACTCCTTTCTCTTTGAAGTAAATCTCATGAAACTTCATAGGTGAACTGCCTGTGGTAAGAGGACTACACCTTTTGATTTTGAAGTCACAAGGTCAAAGGTCAAGGTCGCCGGAACCCGATAATCAAAAACCGTGTCTGCTCCAGTCCGTCTGTCGTCCGTCCGTCGTCTGTTAACTTTTTGATGTTAACACAAGTACCTTCGTTTTTCATCCGATCTTTACCAAACTTTACCAGATTATTAATATCAATTAAAGTTCAGGTGAGTTCAAAAACAAGCCAGATCAGAAGAGAGAGAGAGAGAGAGAGAGAGAGAGAGAGAGAGAGAGAGAGAGAGAGAGAGAATTTAGCCTCCATTTTGTATCCTACCTTTAACAAACTGCCATAGTGTTGATATTGTTGAAAGCTCGGTCAAGTTGATCGGACCAGTAACACTAAATATATGGCCCTTGAATTATTAAAATTGGATTAACTTTTTGATGTCAACACTCTAGCACCTTCATTTTTCATCCGATCGTTACCAAACTTTACCAGATTGTTAATATCAATGACAGCTCGAAGAAGTTTGAAAACCAGCCAGATCAAGCCAGAAACAGCGAAGTTCTGGCCCTTGATTTAGTTAAAAATGCTATATTTTGCCTCGTTACGACGAAATAGCCTTCAGTTTTCATCCGATCTTTAATAAACCTTACCAGTTTTAATATCCGACAGCTCAGACAAGTTCGAAAACCAGACAGATTGGACCATTTATACCAGAGTTATGGCCCTTGATTTTCTGAAATATGCTATAATTTGGCCTCGTTAGCACGATAGGGCTTCTTTTTTCATCGGATCTTTTCCAAACTTTACTAGATTGTTGATGTCAACGAACGCTCTAACGGTTTTGAAAAACAGCCATATCGGATCGGTGACGCCAGAGTTATAGCCCTTGTTTTAGTTAAAACTGCTGTATTTTGCCTTGTTAAAGATGATAGGGCCTTCATTTTTCATCCAATCTTTACCAGATTGTTACTATGAATGAAAGCTTGAACAATTTCGAAAACCAACCAAATCGGATCGGTAACTTCGGAGTTATGGCACTTGATTTAGTTAAAAAATGCTTTATTTTGCCTCGTTAAGACGAAAGGGCCTTCATTTGTCCGGATTTCAATGAAAGGTTTTAATATACAGACGTTGTCTGGACTAGTTCTCCTGAACCCCTTTTAGGGATGATCAGGTCCAGGTCTAGTTGTGCATATCATCATCGTGTTCCGGTTGAATGATTTTGGCAGAGTTATGTCCCTTTAAAGGTTTTAATACACACATTTTGTCCATACTCGTTGCTTCTGAACTCCTGGCCTGATTTCAACCAATCTTGGCGGGAATGATGAGTACCAAACCTTATTGCGCCTCTCATTGCCGTGTTCTGGTTAAAGATTTTTTGTATCAGTTATGGCCCTTTTAAGGTTTTAATACAAAAACTTTGTCCCGACTAATTCTCCAGTTCCCTTGCCGGATTTCAATGAATCTTGGCAGAGATGATCAGTACCAAGCCTAGCTGCGCATTTCATTGCCGTGTTCCATTTGAATGCATTTTAGCAGAGTTAAGGCCCCTTAAATGTTTTAATACAGTAACTTTTTACAGACCATTTATCCTGAACTTTAGGCTGGATTTCAACGAAACATGGCAGGGATGATCAGTAGCATGCCTAGTTGCGTATATCCTCGCCATGTCCGTTGAATGATTTTTGACAGAGTTATGTCCCCTTATACATAAACGTTATCTTTAGCCAGTAGAGCGTCCACAGGCCCTCTTTTAAATATGCAATATGCTGTATTAGGAACTTGGGTCAAACTCATGGTTTCCGCTCAATAACGTTTGTTAGCAATGAGGTATTGCGATGCAACTTGCAGGGTAGATGGCTTAAATGGAAAGGAAGGTTAGGGTCAAGGTCACGGTTGCTGTTACAAAAATGGTTCCCGCTCAATAACGTTTGTTTGGAAGACTATTTTGACGAAACTTGCGAGGTAGGTAGGTTCTGTGGAAAGGAAGGTTGGAAATGCAATTGGGGTCACTGGGTTCAAAGTCAAGGTCACTGTTACTAAAAAAAGAAAGAAGGTTTCTGCTGAATGACTTTTGTTAGGAGTGAGGTATTGCAATGAAACTTGCCGGATATGTAGCTTATATGGAAAAGAGGGTTGGGATTGCGTTTGGGGCTATTGGGATCAAGTGTCGTTGTTACTAAAACCAGAAAAAAATATTTCGGCTCAATAACTTTTGTTAGGAGTGAAGTACTGCGGCGACATTTGCTGGGTTGGGTTGCCTATATGGAAAGAAAGTTTAGGATTGCATTAGGGGCCACTGGGTTCAAGGTCACTGTTACTAAAAATAGAAAAAATGGTTTCTGCTCGGTAAATTTTGTTATGAGTAATGTATCGCAATTTTTGTTGAACCCCTTTACGGATCTCGACATCCAGGAGTATGTATGTCAGTTCGTCCGTGCGTACTTTCTTCCGTTAGTCCGTTCGTCCGTGCGTCCAATATTCATTTATTAATACCTACTTGGTTACATGCAGGATTTTCACCAAACTCTAACAAAATGTTCGTTATATGGATCCAACATCACGTGTACAATTTCGGTTCGCTGTGCATGTAGCTGTCACAGGATGACCTTAGTGGTTGGGCTAACTCAGGAAAGAATCAATGACGGTGAATGCATTTACATAAGTTTAATGCAACTTTTAAAATATGTTTAATATATATACAATTATCTAAAAAAACAAGCGAATACACAAATGAACTATGAAAAGAATGTTCTCCTGAACGTTTAAGACGTTCTTAGTATTGTTATAAATACTGAATGTCTAAGACACTGAAGTGTTGTTAAAGCTATAACAATGTTGATCTAGCGCGATAACTGTGATGCGCGAGAGCTCATGAAGATGATGATGCGCGAATTCAATGGATGATTGTCATCAAATGCCTTCTGTAAGGGTTGATGACGCGATGCAATGACAGTTAATCTCCACTGAGATTGTGAATGATATTCCTCCAGTGAGGACTGGTAACGGGCCCACCTTGTGTCCCGGGGGTTATCGTTAGTAAAACCTGGCTGCGCAGGTACGGGGACCGTCTCCACCGCTTGTAACGTTAGTCGTGGAAGCTTAGCTCCACTCCTGGATATCCAAACCTAGATGGCTTACTCCAACCCTGGATGGCTTATATCCTGGATGGCTTATTTCCAACCCTGGATGGCTTATATCCTGGATGGCTTATATCCTGGATGGCTTAGGCTGTAATTATACATACGTTTTAGATGTCGGTTGACAAACATAACAATCTTGCATAATTATCATTACCCAAACAAATCATTATTCAATCAATATATGTAAGCTGTACTAATGATTAGTAGCAATGTATACATATTCTACAACGCCATGTATACGCTATGTACGTCGCTGTTAATCAATGCCCTTAATACATGTAATATAAACATGATCAAATTACTCATATATTACACTCACTGAGTTATGCATGCACGCATTTATTCGTGTCACTCATCTCATTGTTAACTAATGTTAACAATCGTGTATTACAATCACTGAATTATACGCCAGCGTTAATTAATGCACCTATTATCCACTGTTATCAAATTAATATTGTTTTACAATTAATGATCAATTACCATAATTACATCTAATAAAGTCACTTCAAAATCATATGCTAGTCTAAAGTTATGTTTGAGAAACATCAATGCTAACCGGATGTCGTAACCGCCAAACAAGATGGCGCCGCCCACTGAATACAAATATACGATGAAAGTTTAATAAAACTACTAACCACATGTTGCCTGTGAAATTTGCCGTCCAATCTCTGTTCCAACAAAGTACTATCGATTATCCCGGCGATAGCTAGAAGACAATGGGTTTTATAGCAAACATTACGCCCAAATCATTATTTCCCCCGTTCAGTCCGTGACAAACGTGGCTAAATCTACAGTATTGAATCAACACGAGAGGCCCCTTATACAATTTTGCCGTTTAAGGAAAATATACCTATCCGTTTACATGCATTAGCACAAAACTAAACTTATGACACGGCCTCTCTGGCGGCCACTTAATATGTGCACGCTTTTACGTGTTACATGAATAGATCATGAATATTGTGAAATTGTTTCAACTCGAACAATAGATTTTGGGTGTAACCGATACAAGAGCTATATACGACCAGTACGCTCTACCCGTGACATTTTGTGACAACATCTCCCCACTTAAAGAAAGTGCTACACTTTTAAAATTCAACAAAATGATAATTAATATTTACACGTTAAGAAACTATTAATTCTTCTGAGCAAACGAGCGACAAAACGTACAAGCTGATCGCTCAATCGCTTGAGTATGTTAACTATTACCACTGCAGTTATAACCTAATATAATATGTAATTACAATTTCAACACTATTCTACAATTGTACACTACCCTGTCGTAACATATACTACTATTGTACAATACACTGAAATACACTATTGTATTAAACCGGTCATTATGTGCGGCGACTTAAATAGTCTGCCCCAATATTGTCCTTTCCACGGTCTATTACACCGACTTTACGGTTGTTAATAACACTACTTCCTGTCACTACAAGAACTCCAACCTTACACATTGCATCCATCGCATTACCAGTATACTGTTTGCGAAATGGCGTAGGGTCTCTCGTTTCCCTAATCGGCTTTGCTAAAGTGTGCTTAAAGCTACACTGCACTACATCTGTTGGTCTCGACTTATCGGACCGAACAGTACTACACTCAGAGTCTAAACGACTTACCTCTCGTTTCTCTGCTACACTAAGCATGCCCGATATGTCTACATCGGCTGCTCTCTCCCTACCTACACTAGTGGGAAAATACATGGGACTAGTGTCCTCACTACTGTCTTCCTCACTAGCCTCAATAACTGCAACATTAACTACGGTTAACACCCCTTGTTGCACATTATCGGTTCTACTTATATACTCTTTCAGCATATTCGCATGAAAGGTCTTTAACTTTCCGTTTATCTCGATACGGTAATCCATAGTGTTCACTATCCCTCTAACGTAAAACGGACCTTTCCATTGTAATAACAACTTGTTATTGTCGGTCGGGAGTAACAGTAACACCTGGTCATCTATCTTAAACTTCCTAGCTCTAGCTTTCTGGTCATAGTACCGTTTGTACTTGGTACTTGCCTTAACTAACTGACTTTGAGCTATCTTACAAGTCTCCTCTAGTTTCTCCTTCAGATCTAAAACATACTGATATGTAGTCTTAACCTCATCACTATCGACTTCACCTGCCCACATCTCTCTAAGAATCCTCATGGGACCTCTAACTGACCTACCGTAGAATAACTCAAACGGAGAAAATCCTAAACTCTCTTGTGGAACCTCTCTAAATGCAAACAATAAAGCATTGAGATACTTGTCCCAATCTTTCGGTCTCTCGGTACACATACGCCGTAACATTTGCTTTAACGTCCCGTTAAATCGTTCGACTAACCCGTTACACATAGGGTGATATGGTGTTGTCATGATTTGACGCAAAGACAATAACCTGCTTACTTCAGCCATAAGTTCTGACGTAAACTGTGACCCACAATCAGTCAGCATTTCCTCTGGTACACCTAGCCTACTGAACATATCAACTAATGCCTCAGCTACTCTCTCAGTTTCAATTGAGGGCAATGCGACTGCCTCCGGATACCTAGTTGCATAGTCTACCATGGTTAAAATGTACCTATTTTTCCTATCCGACACTGGAAAAATTGGTCCAACTATGTCTACGGCTACCCTCTTAAATGGTGTATCTATCAGTGGCATCTGACCTAAATGTACTTTGGTCACTCGACCTTTTGGTACTGTCCTTTGGCATACATCGCAGGACCTACAATACCTAGTTACATCTCCACTAACGCCTGGCCAATAAAATTCTGCCAATACTCTATCTGACGTTTTCTTTACGCCTAAATGACCTCCCATAATCGACTCATGAGCTACCTTAAGCACTGTCGTTCTATACTGGGTAGGAACCACTAATTGGTGAAACTGTCTACTACCACTATCTTCAAATTCTCTGTACAATAACCTATTCTTATGTACAAACTTACAACTACCGGACCCTTTACACTTCTTCACTACACCATCCTTGGCCTTCACCTTACAAGGACCTAATGACTCGTCTTGAGTTTGTGCTTCTATAAACTCCGCTTTAGATATGTCACCTACGGCTGCAGGAACCTTTAATTTTCTATAAGCCTGAGCTTGCTTCTGAACCTGCGCTCTAGTCTCTACGGCATTACTTATGCTACTTCTAAAATCGGACATTACCGGAAGTGCTGAACCATCTATGTTCCCTATCGTTAAATCATACATCGGGTCATCCATACATAGTGCCTCTGTCGTCCCTTTAAAGAAAGGTGTATCTACATCTATTCTCGCTATTGGCACGTGCTCTACCGACTTATTTAGCAACATACACGGTGACTGTTTACCTACCAACTGGTCATCCGTAACTAAACTACGCCTAACTACCACACCTGTACAACCTGTATCCCTCATTACAATTACGTCCGTGCCATTCACTCTACCATCTGCCGTTGGAAGATTTGCATACGGAAAGAGACATGTTCCGATCTTCGTCATTACACCATCCGCTTTAACACAACAGCTACTACTCTCGGTTTTAATAACCGGACTATTACTACCTCTGCCTCTACCTCTACCTCGGTTTTGACCACCTCTACCTCTACCGAAATTCCATGGGTTGTTAAAACCTTGGTTCTGACTCCCTACATTGTTGTCACCTCTACTATTTTCACTGAAATTGTCTACGATAGCGGACACTTTCACCGCTTTCCTACACTCATGTGAAGCATGATTCCCATTACAGTGACGACAACGAATAAAAGTTCTACCTGTGTTACCACTATTGCTACCTCCTCTAGAACCCATCGAACTACCTCCACCTCTATAGTTTCCACTCTGGCCTTTCTGTTTATGATCGTCCCCTTGCCTATCTCTAAAAGTTCTGTCTTTCGACACTACATTATGAGCTCCACCTCTAGCCTCGGCAAACTGATCTGCTTGAGTTGCCATTTCATTTACACTAGTTAGTTTTCTTTCTTTAAGAAATAAGAACAGATCTCTACTACAAACATTGAATAGCTGGTCCCGCAACAAGAAATCTATGAGGCCCTGATAAGTCTGCGCTACCTTCCCTAACTCTAACCACCTATCTAAGTAATTTCTAGACCTACTAATAAACTGAATAAATGACTCGCCTTTCTCAGGCAGACACGCTCTAAACCGCTTTCTAAAACCTTCTTCAGTTAGCTCAAATCTCTTTAAAAGAGCATCCTTTAACTTGTCATAGTCAAGAGCATCTAAACTAGGTAATCTAGAAAATACATCTAAGGCCTTGCCTCTCAATAACGCACTTAAATGAACTGCCCACTTATCTTTGGTCCATTCCTGTAACTCAGCATAACGCTCGAACCGTAACAAGTAACTGTCCATGTTATCTTTGTCAGCATCAAAGTATGGTAACTTCGAACCTTTTAACTTCCCAGAATAACTATCTTTCCCTACAGTTCCACTGTCCTTACTATGTGTCTTAGCTGCTTCCAACTCTAAAGCTAACTTATGATCAAACTCTTTTTTCTCCCTCTCCATCATCATATTAGCCTTAGCTAGTCTACCATCTGTTTCGAACCTCTCATGTTCTAACTCTTGCTTCTGCCTTACTATTCTACTTTCTAATTCTAACTTCTCTTTAGCTAACCTATCTTCTAATTCTAACTTCTCTGTGGCTAGTCTACTTTCTTCATCTCGCTTCTCTTTAGCTAATCTACTTTCTAATTCTACCTTCTCTGTGGCTAGTCTACTTTCTTCATCTCGCTTCTCTTTAGCTAACCTACTTTCGAATTCTAGCTTCTCTTTAGCTATTCTACTTTCTTCATCTCTTTCCTGCTTTGCTAATTCTCTTTCCTTAAGTCTAAATTCCCTTTCTCTAGCCTGTTCGTCTTTAACAAAGGTTCTAAGCTCCTCTCCAGCATAACCTAACTCCTTACCCATTTCCGTAAGATCCTTTATGGACGTCATGGTTATAGACATTGTGAACTACACACTTCAATAATTACAATACACACGTCACTAATAATTCTACTCAACTAACTACTAATGGTAAGTCACTGTGTCCTCAGTAAATACCTGGGCATCATCATAGGACAAGTTACATACACATTTGTACTAGCGCTAACTACTAACGGTTATGTATAGATAGTATCTAGCTTCCACACAACATATACACTACATAAAATATCTTAATTTGATATTGGACATAAACCTTAAACAATCATAGAAATGCGTATAACAGGTACATGTATATTTACTTCTCCCATTAATATAAGTATACTCGAGTGTCACAACATGAGTAGAACGTCTTGCTCGCCAACCTAATTGGATACTATGTGTATATCAAGGGAGGTAAAAGAAACACCAAAATTATTGAGCAAAAGTGCCTCAGACCCACTCGTGTAGACCACTGCGACCTCGCGCCAAGGAAAGAACGGACAAAACAACAGTTTGGACTCACCCTACCCTTGTCGTGTCTTGACTTGTCCTCCAAGCAGTAGCCGTGATCGTCGACAGTCGCCTTGATGGATCAGAGGGTGGTACACAATTCTAAAATAATAAGTAGAGATTTAGTATATCATAATAAAGATCACTTATTGATTCTTTCCCTCCGTAGTCGCCCAAAATCCCACTACTCTGAAAACCAGTTGTCACAGGATGACCTTAGTGGTTGGGCTAACTCAGGAAAGAATCAATGACGGTGAATGCATTTACATAAGTTTAATGCAACTTTTAAAATATGTTTAATATATATACAATTATCTAAAAAAACAAGCGAATACACAAATGAACTATGAAAAGAATGTTCTCCTGAACGTTTAAGACGTTCTTAGTATTGTTATAAATACTGAATGTCTAAGACACTGAAGTGTTGTTAAAGCTATAACAATGTTGATCTAGCGCGATAACTGTGATGCGCGAGAGCTCATGAAGATGATGATGCGCGAATTCAATGGATGATTGTCATCAAATGCCTTCTGTAAGGGTTGATGACGCGATGCAATGACAGTTAATCTCCACTGAGATTGTGAATGATATTCCTCCAGTGAGGACTGGTAACGGGCCCACCTTGTGTCCCGGGGGTTATCGTTAGTAAAACCTGGCTGCGCAGGTACGGGGACCGTCTCCACCGCTTGTAACGTTAGTCGTGGAAGCTTAGCTCCACTCCTGGATATCCAAACCTAGATGGCTTACTCCAACCCTGGATGGCTTATATCCTGGATGGCTTATTTCCAACCCTGGATGGCTTATATCCTGGATGGCTTAGGCTGTAATTATACATACGTTTTAGATGTCGGTTGACAAACATAACAATCTTGCATAATTATCATTACCCAAACAAATCATTATTCAATCAATACATGTAAGCTGTACTAATGATTAGTAGCAATGTATACATATTCTACAACGCCATGTATACGCTATGTACGTCGCTGTTAATCAATGCCCTTAATACATGTAATATAAACATGATCAAATTACTCATATATTACACTCACTGAGTTATGCATGCACGCATTTATTCGTGTCACTCATCTCATTGTTAACTAATGTTAACAATCGTGTATTACAATCACTGAATTATACGCCAGCGTTAATTAATGCACCTATTATCCACTGTTATCAAATTAATATTGTTTTACAATTAATGATCAATTACCATAATTACATCTAATAAAGTCACTTCAAAATCATATGCTAGTCTAAAGTTATGTTTGAGAAACATCAATGCTAACCGGATGTCGTAACCGCCAAACAAGATGGCGCCGCCCACTGAATACAAATATACGATGAAAGTTTAATAAAACTACTAACCACATGTTGCCTGTGAAATTTGCCGTCCAATCTCTGTTCCAACAAAGTACTATCGATTATCCCGGCGATAGCTAGAAGACAATGGGTTTTATAGCAAACATTACGCCCAAATCATTATTTCCCCCGTTCAGTCCGTGACAAACGTGGCTAAATCTACAGTATTGAATCAACACGAGAGGCCCCTTATACAATTTTGCCGTTTAAGGAAAATATACCTATCCGTTTACATGCATTAGCACAAAACTAAACTTATGACACGGCCTCTCTGGCGGCCACTTAATATGTGCACGCTTTTACGTGTTACATGAATAGATCATGAATATTGTGAAATTGTTTCAACTCGAACAATAGATTTTGGGTGTAACCGATACAAGAGCTATATACGACCAGTACGCTCTACCCGTGACATTTTGTGACAGTAGCATGGACGTTTTATGTGAGGTATAATACATTTAGTTACTTTTATTCTTCCCATAAGGTTGGTAAAGTTGAAGGAGGTCATTGTGTCCGCATCGGCCATTGTGTCCGCGGACATAATGTTCTATGTGTAGGGGTCTCAACGACATTGTGTCCGCGGGAGTTGTTTCAACGTTATTAAATAAGTGTTAGGTGGGATTTTATATAATAATAATAAGCTTGAAATAGTCGTGGTGGTGGTGGTGGTGGTGGTGGTGGGGTGGGAGTTAAGAAGCTTAACGAAATGGTGTGAACCATTCTATGCATTTACTCTTATATGAGTTACATGTTTTTTTGTTTTTTTAATAATTTAGTAAATATTTTATGACAAATTACGCGAGACATCACCATATTTTAAATAGATTCTACATTGTTCATGTAGGTATGCAACCCACTTGAGCATGGTCTTAGGTATCAGCCTACCTGTGCAGATAGACCCTGTACCTGTGCCAACAGATAGACATATAATCAGGCATTTGGTAACAATAAACAAGTCAATAAGTGTAAAAGGTTTAGTAATGGTTAACATTTTGAACCTTAACATGTCACATGAGTTCGCATTAAAGGGAATGTAGCGCCACAGCCAAACAAACTCTATTACTGGCAGTTCTGAAAAACTTGGAAAAAGGTGAAAGAATGATCAAAATCGGATGATAAACGAAAAATATATGACCATTTAAAAGTTGTTCTAAAACAAATATGGGAGCCGCCATTTTTAGAACTATGACGTCATAGTTCCATATTACCATATATGGAATATTGATAAATATCATTTAAAACGAAGGAAATCACTGCAAATGAATGATTTTTTTTACTGTTGATATAAATCATTATTGCCATTAAGTATTACATATTTTTCATACAGTTGTTGTCATTTTTTCCCTATAAATCAGTAAATTTTCATATTTATAAATATTCCATATATGGTCATTTAGAACCGTGATGTCATAGCTCTCAAAATGGCCGCTTCCATATCCGTTTTAACAGAAACTTCAAATGGTCATATCTTCTTTGTTTATCATCCGATTTTGATAATTCTTTCACCCTTATTCAAGTATTTTAGAACTCTCAATAATAAATATGTTTGGCTGTGGCGCTGCATTCCCTTTAATATTTTTTAACAGACGGCGAATTGACGCATGCGCAGTTAAACAATATTTTCCATTATTTATTACACTGTCCCTTATTATTATTATTTATATAGTAAGAGTGAGGTTTGGTGCTGTGTTTGAATGATGTTTACGGCATTTTTAGCACATATTAGACCATATGTGACGGTCGATTGCTTTGCACCTTAGAACCTGGTTTGAACCACAGCGGTCTTTTTGTCATGCACCGGCCGTACCAAGACGGTTGCCCTAGTGTCAGCCCGTTTGTGTTTGTGACGTCACATGCCTTACTTCTTATTAACTTTGTAATTCTTGTTTGTTTAAGTGCGCGTTTTTATTTATTGTCCAGGGTTAAAAATAAAATTTCAGAGTGGGTTGGGTACGGTGGGGTTAATTGTTATGGGAGAGTTTTCCAGAGGATGGGAGAAGTCTTTTGTAAACTTATCGCGCGTTGAAAATTGAGATTTCCAGAGGGAAATTGTGGGAAATGATTGGGTAACAAGTCATTTCTTGAAGGCCTTCATTTATGACAAATTAAAACTGTTACATTAGATTTGACCATAATTTAAGTGAAATGAATCTACATCAGCTTTTTTAAAATAAGATAACACCAAAAGAAGATGCATAACTTTACATATTATTCTCAATGCCAATGATTTTATACATGGGTTATTCAGCTGAGCATCAACAATAAGAGGATGAACATTTATAGTTTCTAATTTTACGTGTATATATAGTTTGTATTTTTTAATTTTTCAAAACATGTCATTTCCTTGTATAAGGTCGTTCAGATGTTTACTAATCGGTCACGCGACAATTACGGAGATGTAGCTTCAATCCATTTATATACATGTATTTTACAATATTGACCAATCAACAACAGTAAGCGAAGCAGGTCGATGGACACCGTCATTGTCATGCGACCGCGTAGTAAACATCCAGCAATTTCTGCGTAGAACTCTATATACATATACAATCCGCAAATTTCGATAATTGATGAAGAATGTCTTTATCGGTAGGGCATATTTAGTAAGTTAATGTTGCAGAAACGAAGAATAATGTATATCTGGAACAATTCTAAATTCAAAAGTAGACAACATATCCTATATATGTGATTAAAAAATACTCAGAACCTTTAAAAGCTGGAGTAGTTGATCCACACAATTGAAATTAAAGTAAAACAAACAAAGGTATCTGAGAATGTACCACCGATATCTGTATATAAATAACGGGCTCAGCAATCTCCAAAGATCGGAATGAATAACACTTCTGATTGCAAGCACGAGGAGACGTTTTACCGCCCCAAAATACACAGGCGTCGCTACTGTATTAAAAGGGCATGAAATGAGATGTTTAGAAATCGCCGAATACGATAAATACAAAAAATATTGCAGTCTTAATTTGATTGAGACTGTTCATGAACGGTAGTGAAAAATGCTTGCTACCGTTAACGCCCTCTAGCCCCGGGTTACGAACTCAATACTTAAAATGTCAATAGTACGTAATTTTGAGCCATCCCGAAGATGGTATGCATATGACCGTGAACATGGAACCTTCAATGAGGTATTTTTATATCATTCCATGGCTAGCGGCGTATGGTCCCAGTTTCTAACAAAAGTGGGTATAAAAGTCGAACAGAAAATGCAGCATTCAAGGACCACAGTCAACCACAACTAATAAATAAACAACAACTACACATATGTATACAAGTTAAGATATGGCTTCACAAACATAAACGGCATGACATTAGGGCTGCAGCCTTAGAACGGTCAGTGGCAAAAAAGGTCGCAGAGCGTGTTTAAACCATCGCACCAAACCTCACTCTTACCACATTGTCGTCCCAAAAGAACAGTGTAAATAAAGACATTCCCTCCAGATTATATTATCTAACAAACTTGGCAGCACTAATAGACAATATAAGTATAACACATAAATGATCATGTATATATAATATAAAAAAAGCCTAGAAAGCCACAAAGAAAGTAGGCCTACTCAGTCAGGGGCGAAGCAAGGATATCATATTACAGGGGGAGGGGAGATGGGGGGAGGGGGATATATTTTAAAATAAAGGCACCAAATGGTGCAATCTGACGACTATCTAAAGATATTTGTTTGATCTTTTAAGAGAGGAAAATTGATATTTTTTCTATGGAAAGACTAAAAATAAAGAAGAATTTGACGAAGAAGTTGAACAGTTTTCGCTGCTGATGTAGGAATGCTTACACATACTCGTACATGTGTGTTCCTGGTTTATCAAAAGGGTATCGGGACATGCTTGCCCGGAAAACATTGAAAACAAAGACGACAAATTATGACGAGTTTCTGAAGATAAAACAATATAAAAACATGCATACCTGGTCACCACACGGTAATCTCCTTTTGATGGGTAGTATAGGTCACAATGGGTTACATGCTTTTCAAAAAATTGTCTATATATAGCCTATTAGGTCTACACAATGGAATAAATGTAAAATGAAATGTGATTTTTTAGAAGTTTTATGGATATTTTTTCACAATTTAACACTCCTACTTCCCAGATTAGTTCAAATATATGCCAAATGTTGTGCTGCAATTTAAATTTTCTTTGGAGTGATTAGAACCACTTGACTTGAACCTTAAGCACATGTGTAACCATTTATTCTGACAGAAGATTTATCAGAAGCATTTTTCGCGGGTGTCTCGCATACATCTCTACCACAGCATCGACGTCAATGCGTATGTCCTTGTGGACAAACATAAGAATGAGAGCGTTGAACCGGTCTTCCCATATGGTGCTTCTCAGCCTGCTTTTTTAAGAGTTTGCTCTTTCTGTACTATTTGATGTCGCTGAGATCAGGTTTAGCAGGTGGAGAATATTATGTATATTTGGATACATTATGCAGCAGGTTTTTGGGTCTGACAGTGTTCTTTGGATAGTCGATGGCTTGTCGTCTGAGAGGGGTTCAACTCATTCGCTGTTGTTTAAGCCCCTCCTGTCAATAATGCCCCGAGGAAGCTCCAGCTGTCAATTATGCCCCTAAATGGCGTTTCACAACAAAAGGGACGCAACACGTATATACTGCGATTTTATTGTGAAAACGCCATTTATAACAGATTAAGGGGAGGAAGTTTTGTATTGTAATCGTTTAGTTGAAGCACACGTCGATATTGAAAAAAACACATGCTATGGTGTTAGAGTTATAAAATAGACTAGATGTATATGTTTCTTATATTTTGCCACTATCTACACGCAATTTCATTTATTATGTGCAATTCTGTTGACGAATAACCGATTACCACGTGTATAGCTCTCCCTGCACACGGGCCTATGACTTTACACACACCTCTTTCTGAGGATGGCATACTTTCATAGTAGGCTTACCAGAGGAAATCGAACCTGTGACGTCTGGGACGAGAGGCAAGTATGACCAAGTATGCTAACCACTCATCCACCACAACAATATGACTGGAAGAAATTATCATGTTCAATAGACAGGTTGAAGGAAATAAACATAAAAAAGACAAAAAAAAAATAAAAAAAAATCAGAAAAAAACTTTTTTTGTTATATTATATTTCTGTATAGAATAGACATGTATACACACATCAAAACATATTTAAAAATAAATGAAAACCGTACACCAAAAACAATCCTACCCAAAATTCCTACCCCATAGTGGTCTCTTACATGGGGTATGATTGCTTTTGACTATGGTCTCTTACATGGTGTATGCTTGTTTTTGACTATGGTCTCTTACACGGCGTCGAATTGTTTTTCACTAAGGTCTCTTATATGGGGTAGGATTGTTTCTGGTGTACAGTTTTTCATTTATTGATATGCTCTGATGTTGTGCTCTGCTGTTGTACATGTCTACTACAGTCTCTTACATGGGGTAGGAATTTTGGTGTACAGTTTTGCAATTATTTGATATGTTTTGATATTTGTATACAAGTCTAGACAAAAACAAACAATCAGATTTTTTGATTTTTTTAAGATCTTTTTGTTTTTAAAGATTTGTTTAGGTCCAAACGCGTTCCTTCAACCTTTGTTTCAATACCGTTCTTCTAGTTACAACTGAGTGCAAATCGGGTCCTGATATGGTCTGGGATGTCGTGTTCTAAGGTGGATATAGTATATCGGCATGGAATGTCTTCGATTCCTAGCACACATTCTCTAATTCACAAAACGCGGAGTATACATCTGTCATGATGCTATGCATAACGTTCACGCAATAACTTTCACGCACAGTGCCTTAACCAGACATAAACTGACACCGAGGCAAAGCAATATATTGGGTGAGAAGTGGGTCGTGGGTCGGGGAGGGCAAGGGCGGATCCGGGGGGTATGGGTACACCAGGCTAAAATCTGAAAAGTAATAATTATATGCATATAGTAAGCTTTTGTTAGTTGGGGTGTACAGGTGGTAGTGGGATGGGTCTAGGGGCGGGTCCAGTGCGGGCACCGGGAGCACCCCTACCTAAACTCTGAAACGTATGTACTTTGATTGTTCTTTGGTTGTTAGTTAGGCAGTGGGGTGGGGGCATGGGCGGATCCAGTTTGCATAAATGCATAAAATAAAGTCTTCTTACTTTAGAAAAAATCTGGGGAGAATGCACCCTACTCAGGGGCGGATAAAGGATTTGACATTGGGCGTGGAGCGCAAGTTAAAAATAACAAGTTATAACCAAAACACACGCACTCACGCACGCACTCAAGTTAAGGGGTGATGCGCAACTTTAAAAAACACTATTTACAGCCAACCCACAACCACTGCCCCCTCCCCCAAAAAAACACAAACAACAATCAACAGCAACAACAACAAAAAGCACAAAACACAAAACAACAACTATCTTTGTCACATAATGCGTAAAAGTCACATATTGCATATTAAGTTATGACGCATTATATGAATAATCACATACGCCTCCTATTTAATAATTAGGAAGTAGTAACGGCTTAGGAAATAAACAGTAGGCGAATGTGAGAATACATACAGGGGAGAAGCCATATAAATCAAATATATTAAGCCATTCTGTTATATTTCGTTAAATGATAGCAAGTGATAATGTCTAGGTGATGTGAGAGATATCCTGATAAGAGAAATACGATGTCTCTGTCATCTGTTAACTTTCATTTTGTTCCCCGTGAGGTTGCGGGGTAGACCCCCCCTCCCCCCTCCCCCGCCACCACCACCCCCCCACACACATTTATATTCATTTTATCATTTTTTATCATGCCCATCATGACACCGCGTATGCAAACGTGGAAACGTGGCTCCATCGTAAATGGAGTGTCTATTATAGAATTTGCAGCAATTCTGCAGTTAAGAAGGTTCTAGGCCCAATCTTCATATTTTATCTTGATGTAAATGGAGGATGAGCCTGGCACGTTCGTTCCTGTTAGGCGCCATAAAAACGTTCATGTGTTGTTGCTCCTTAAAACACAAATCAATTCAATTAACTTTTTTAAACAGTAGTCGAATGTGAGTATGCATACAGGAGAGAAGCCATATAAGCTACATACATTAAGATATTAGGCGATGTGAGAGATGTTTCTATTGTCCTTTAATTTTCCGAATATGCCTAGTTACTCATTTTAGCAAAGTAGAAATTACTAGTGCTAATTAACTGCTATACCAGCCGCAATTACGCATTAATCGTGGATATGAATGTGTATGCTCTTTTTTAATTCAAATTTCCTAAGCAGTTACTACTTTCTAATTAGAAGTAGAAGTTACTAGTGCCTAGGAATTAACTGAACTATTAGCCGATACATTGAGTATACAGGAGAAATACCATATTATACCATTTAACGAAATAAAAACTTAATATATGTGACTTATTTGGATTTTATCCTGCATGAATACACACATTCGCCTACTGTTTAAAATAATTACACTTAAAGGGTGTAAGAGACATCTCTCACATCGCCTAGACATTACCACTTACTATTTTTAAAAAAACAAAACTGTCTTTTAGCTTAATTATCACCTCTTCCTTTTATAATGTACCAGTCGGTTTATTTGCAAGAACACGATTTATTAATTACATGTGAGTTGATGAATACTATTGGTATATTATTTGTTACCTTACCAAACCATATACAAATGCATAGGGAATCTGCATATTATATAAGAACAATGTTCGTGTGGGGTGTGTGTTGTGGGGGTTGCGGGAAGGGATATACTCTACCCACCCCTTTCAGATTAGGGGAGAGGTGCTGTCCCCGCTGTTCCTAATTATAGATACTGCACACGGTCTAGTCTAATTATCATGGCAGCATCGTTTCCGAGGAAAGCTCCACGGGCATTTTGCCTCATTAACACAGAAATTCAAAGAGATATGTCATGAGCATATATAAGGTATGACTCTTCCTACATGGGACTGGTCTATGTCTTAACATTTCCTTCGAAGGATGGCATAAGATTCACAGTACGTTGCCCGAATAATGAAAGGTCATTTGCCCAAAACCCTCACTCGGAAAAAAACATTGCTTGCAATTGTTAGAGTAAGCGAAATGACAAGTGTGCGTACACACTGGTGAGAAACCGTTTAAGGTACAATATCAGAGTTTATGAATATATCGTCCCTTTCGCGTATCAGTCAATTCACCTAAGAAGTTTATTATGTCCCTCAGAACTGTACTGACGCTAGCTGTATTGATAGTGTCGTTGAGGACAGTACTGATCCCAGAGAAGCTGGCAGGTGATATTTTCACAGAGATTAGTATTGACTGTATCCGTTTATTGTTTCGCTGAGGACTGTTCTGACACACGATTTAAAAGAACCTTATTACATTAAAGCAGACCATTTCTAAAAATAAAAACATCCTTTAGTTTAAATACCACACATTTTTTCTGTCATTATAAAGTACCAGTAGCTTTATATGCAAGAACATGATGTCTTAGTACAATGTGACTTGATTAATACTTTTGGTATATTCTAGCAGCGAGAATAGTAGCTCTTATGGTGCATACATACAACAGAGTTACTGTGATGCCCTTTTAGAATAAATAGGTATCAGGGTCGACCATATCAAGACAGGTTCATGAAGAGATCAAGCAATGCATGCATAAACAGCCGCCATACAGCAATAGATTAAACGTTAACAACCAAGCGTGCATGCATAAAACTCACCAAAGAGAAGAATACCTCATAGATCTAGACATTTTCGTACGACTAGTTAATGTTTTTCAGGTGAATATCTCTGGAATTTTTACATTTCGACATATCTAGCGCTGACACGTATTCTGTGTTTTGAAACTTAAACCCGAACACAGCTAACACAAATCGACAACGTTAACAGGCAAACGTCAGATATGTGAGTAGGTTGAGTTTCCAAGTACAAAACAAGACGAGGTGCGGGGAATATACTCTGTCCACCTGTCTCAGGTTATGGGGAGAGGTGCTAGCCGACTGTTCTTTTTTTTTAAACTACACATATTCATTTCTGATTATCATGACATCCGCTTTTGATGAATGACCGTTCACTATTCGGGCAAGGTACATGTACTGTGAAACTGCCATCCTTCGAAGGGGATGTTAAGCCGTTGACCAGGCCTATGTACAGGAAGGGCCACACCCTATATAATTATGCTCCTTACACATTTTGCTGTAATTCTGTGACAACATGCCAGTAAACGAACCCACTTCGGGAAAAAACATTGCTTGCAAACAGGTAGGGTAAACGAAAAGACAAGTATGCATACACACTGGTGAGAAACCGTTTAAGGATATGACTATATTGTCCCTTTGGTCTTTCAAGGAAGTGACCAAAGCAATTTATTTTGTCCTTCAAGACCTTAGTGACGCTAATTCTTGAAATTGTCCTTGAGGACAGTACAAAAGCCATGGAAGCCAGTAGGTGATATTTTCGTAGAGTTTAGTAGTACTGACTGTATTCGTTTTAGGACAGGACTAACGCTAGCCGGCGATATTGCCCCTGAGGACAGTACTAACGCTAGCTGTTGATATTGCCTCTGAGGACAGTACTAACGCTAGCTGTTGACATTGCCCCTGAGGACAGGACTAACGCTACCTGTTGATATTGACTTGTGGACGGTACTAACTCTAGCTGTTGATAGTATCCCTATAAGACGCTGGCTGTTGATATTGTTCATGTGGATGTTAAAGACAATAGCTGTTGATATTGTAGTTCTACAGCTAGCTCTTGATAACGCCCCCGAGGACATTACTAACCATAACTGTTGGTATTACACTTAGGACAATACAAACGCTGGCTGTTGATATTGCCCTTGAGGACAATACCAACGCAGGCAGTTGATATTGCCTTTGAGGACAGTACTAACGCTAGCTGCTGATATTGCCTCTGAGGACGGTACTTACGGTAGCAGTTGATATTGCCTCTGGAAAGCTGTACTAACGCTATATGTTGAAATTGGCCCAGAAGACAGTATAAACGCTACCTGTTGATATTTCCCTTTAGGGCAGTAATATAAGTGGCTATTGATATTGCCAATGAGGACAGTGTTAAAGCTAGCTGTTGATATTTTCCATGAGGACAAAACTAACGCTAGCTGTTGATATTGACCCTGGGGACAGTACTAACCCTACCTGTTGATATTGCTCATGAGCACATTACTAACTCTGGCTATTGATTTTGACACTGAGGACAATACTAACGCAGGCTGTTGATATTGTCCCTGAGGACATTACTTACGCTGGCTGTTGATATTGCCCATTAGGACAGTACTAACGCTGGCTGTTGATGTTGCCCCTTTGGACAGTACTGACGTTAGCTGTTGATTTTCCCCCCTGAGAACAGTACTAACGATAGCTGTTGATTTTGACCCTGTGGACATTACTCACACTGGATATTGATGTTGCCCCTTAGGACAGTACTAACGGTGGCTGTTGATATTGCCCCCAAGAACAGTACTAAGGCTGACTGTTTATACTTCCCCTGAGGACATTAATAACGCTGGCTGTTAACAGTGTCCATGAGGACAGTACTAACTCTGGCTGTTGATATTGCCAATGAGGCAAATACTAACGATATATATTGAGATTGCTCCTGAAGGCAGTACTAACGCTAGATGTCGATACTCCCCTTAGAACAATAATAACGCTCATTGTATTGATATTGCCCCTGGGCCAGTATTAACGCTGGCTGTTGATATTGCCAATGACGGCAGTACTAACGCTGGCTGTTGATATTGCCTCGGAGGACAGTACTACCACTAGCTGTTGATATTGTATTTGAGGACAGTACTAATGTTACCCGTTGATGTTGCCTCTGAGGACAGTACTAACGCTCATCATAGTATCTCTATGGTGGTTAAAACAAAGGCTGATGATAGTGCACATGTGGATGTTAAAGACACTAGCTGTTTGTTTCCATATGGACAGTACATATGCTAGCTGTTGATACCTGTGCATGTTACTGACTAGCTGTTGATATTGCACCTGAGGATAGTTCGAACACTAGCCTGTGATAGTGCCCCTGAGGACATTATTAACGCTAGCTGTTGATAATTCACATTAGAACAGTACTAACGCTAGCTGTTGATATTGCCACTGAGGACAGTAGTTGTTGGTATTGCACTTCAGAACATTACTAACGCTGGCTGTTGCTATTGCCACTGAGCACCATACTAACGCAGGCTGTTGATAATGCACCTTAGGAGAGTACTAACGCTAGCTGTTGATATTGCCACTGAGGACAGTACTAACGTTAGTTGTTGATATAGCACTTCAGGACAGTACTAACGCTTGCTGTTGATATTGCCACTGAGGACCATACTAACGCAGACTGTTGATATTGAGGACAGTACTAATCCTAGCTGTTGATATGACCCCTGAGGATAGTACTAACACCAGCTGCTGATATTACCCCTTAAAATAGTACTAACGCTAGCTGTTGATATTGCCCCTGAGGACAGTACTAAACCTAGCTGTTGATATGGCCTCTGAGGACAGTACTAACACCAGCTGTTGATATTGACCCTTAGGACAGTACTATCGCTAGCTGCTGATATTGACCCTGAGGACAGTACTAAACCTAGCTGTTGATATTGCGCCTGAGGACAGTACTAAACCTAGATGTTGATATGGCCCCTGAGGACAGTACTAACGGCAGCTGTTGATATTGCCCCTAAGGACAGTACTAACGCCAGCTGTTGATATTGCGCCTTAGGATAGTCCCAAACCTAGCCACTGATATTGCCCCTTAGAACAGTAATAACGCTGGCTGTTGATATGCCCCTGAGGATAGTACTAATTATAGATGTTGATACTGCCCCTTTGGATATTACTAAGCTGTTGATATTGCCCCTGAGGAGAGTACTAAACGTAGCTATGATATTGTCCCTAAGGACAGTAATAACCCTAGCTGTTGATATGGCCCCTGAGGACTTTACTATCGATAACTGCTGATATTGCCCCTACGGACAGTACTAAACCAAGCTGTTGATATGGCCCCAGAGGACAGTACTAACGTCAGCTGGTGATATTGCCCCTTAGATAGAACTAACCCTAGCTGTTGATATTGCCCCTGAGGACAGTAATAAACCTAGCTGTTGATATAGCCCCTGAGGACAGTACTAACACCAGCTGTTGATATTGCCCCTGAGGACAGTAATAAACCTAGCTGTTGATATAGCCCCTGAGGACAGTACTAACACCAGCTGTTGATATTGGCCCTTAGGACAGTACTATCGCTAGCTGTTGATATTGCTCCTAGGGAAAGTACTAAAACTAGCTGTTGATATGGCCCCAGAGGACAGTACTAACGCCAGCTGATATTTATAAGTAGGATAGTACTAAAAGTAAGTATAACATTAGCTGTTGATAATGCCCCTTAGAACAATATTAACGCTAGATGTTAGTTTAAACATATTTATTTTACATCGATTGTAACGAAAGCTCAATGAACTTATTTGAATCACTCTCGATTTCTTCCTGGGTAGAACCAGTGCTAAGCAATGCAGATAACGTGTCTTGCTCAGAGACACAACGCATATGGCAATGACGGGAATCGAACCCACGACTTTTGGATCATGGGTCTAACGCTCTACCACTAGACCACAGCGCAAACGCTAGATGTTGATATGGCCCCTGAGGATAGTACTAATTCTAGCTGTTTATATTGCCCCTAAGGACATTACTAAGCTGTTGATATTGCCCCTGAGGACAGAAATAACGCCAGCTGTTGATATTGCCCCTTAAGATAGTACTAACGCTAGCTATTGATATTGACCCTAAGGACAGTACTAACGCCAGCTGTTGATATTTCCCCTTAGGATAGTCCTAAACCTAGCCGTTGATATTGCCCCTTAGAACAATAATAACGCCATCTGTTGATATTGCCCCTGAGGATAGTACTAATTATAGGTGTTGATATTGCCCCTTAGGACATTATTAAGCTGTTGATATTGCCCCTGAGGAGAGTAATAAACGTAGCTGTTGATATTGCCCTAAGAACAGTAATAACGCTAGCTGTTAATATGGACCCTGAGGACTTTACTATCGCTAGCTGCGGATATTGCCCCTAGGGACAGGACTAAAGCTAGCTATTGATATGGGCACATAGGACTGTACTAACGTCAGATGTTGATATTGCCCCTTAAGATAGAACTAACCCTAGCTGTTCATATTGCCCCTGAGGACTGTAATAAACCTAGCTGTTGATATAGCCCGAGAACAGTACTATCGCTAGCTTTTGATACTGCCCCTAGGGACGGTACTAAATCTAGCTGTTGTTATGGCCCCAGAGGACAGTACTAAACCTAGCTGTTTATATTGCCTATGAGGACAGTACTAACGCAAGCTGCTGATATTGCCCCTGAGGACAGTACTAACGCCAGCTGTTGATATTGCCCCTTAAGATAGTACTAACGCTAGCTGTTGATATTGCCCCTGAGGTAAGTACTAAACCTAGCTGTTGATATGGCCCTTGACGACAGTACTAATACCAGCTGTTGATATTGACCCTTAAGACAGTACTATCGCAAGCTGCTGATATTGCCTCTAAAGACGGTACTAAACCTAACTGTTGATATGGCCCCTGAGAACAGTACTAACGCCAGCTGTTGATATTGCCCCTTAGGATAGTCCTTAACCTAGCCGCTGATATTGCCCCATTAGAACAGTAACAACGCTAGCTGTTGATATGGCCCCTCAGGACAGTACTAATTCTAGGTGTTGATATTGCCCCTCAGGATATTATTAAACTGCTGATATTGCCCTTGAGGACTTTACTATCGATAGCTGCTGATATTGCCCCTAGGGACAGTACTAAAACTAGCTTTGCATATGGCCCCAGAGGACAGTACTAACGTCAGCTGTTGATATTGCCCCTTAAGACTAACCCTAGCTGTTGATATTGCCCCTGAAACCTAACTGTTGATATAGCCCCTGAGGACAGTACTAACACCAGCTGTTGATACTGGCCCTTAGGACAGTACTATCGCTAGCTGTTGATATTGCCCCCAGGGACGGTACTAAAACTAGATGTTGATATGACCCCAGAGGACAGAACTAACGCCAGCTGATATTGCCCTGTAGGATAGTACTAAAAGTAAGTATAACCTTAGCTGTTGATAATGCCCTGAGAAGAATATTAACGCTAGATGTTGATATGGCCCTTAGAACAGTTATAACGCTAGTTGTTGATATGGCCCCTGAGGATAGTACTAATTCTAGCTGTTTATATTGCCCATAAGGACATTACTAAGCTGTTGATATTGCCCCTGAGGACAGTAATTACGCCAGCTGTTGATATTGCCCCTGAGGACAGTACTAACACCAGCTGTTGATACTGACCCTTAGGACAGTACTATCGCTAGCTGCTGATATTGCCTCTAAGGACGGTACTAAACCTAGATGTTGATATGGCCCCTGAGGACAGTACTAACGACAGCTGTTGATATTGTCCCTTAAGATGGTACTAACGCTAGCTGTTGATATTGTCCCTAAGGACAGTAGTAACGCCAGATGTTGATATTGCCCCTTAGGATAGTCCTAAACATAGCCGTTGATATTGCCCCTTAGAACAATAATAACGCTAGCTGTTGATATGGCCCCTGAGGATAGTACTAATTCTAGGTGTTGATATTGCGCCTTAGGACATTATAAAGCTGTTGATCTTGCCCCAGAGGAGAGTACTAAACGTAGTGTTTCATATTGCTCCTAAGAACAGTAATAACGCTAGCTGTAAATATGGACTCTGAGGACATTACTATCGCTAGCTGCTGATATTGCCCCTAGCGACAGGACTTAAACTAGCTGTTGAGATGGCCCTTGACGACAGTATTAACGTCAGCTGTTGATATTGCCTCTGAAGATAGAACTAACCCTAGCTGTTGATATTGCCCCTGAGGACAGTAATAAACCTAGCTGTTGATATTGACCGATAGGACAGTACTATCGCTAGCTGCTGATATTGCCCCTTAGGACAGTACTAAAACTAGCAGTTGATATGGCCCCAGAGGAAGGTACTAACGTCAGCTGTTGATATTGTCCCTTAAGATAGAACCAACCCTAGCTGTTGATATTACCACTGGGGACAGTAATAAACCTAGCTGTTGATATAGTACCTGGGGACAGTACTAACGCCAGCTGTTGATATTGGCCCTTATGACAGTACTAGCTGTTGATACTGCCCCTAGGCCCCTAGGGAGGTACTAAAACTAGCTGTTGATATGGCCCAGAGGACAGTACTAATCCTAGCTGTTTATATTGCCTATGAGGACAGTACTAACGCCAGCTGCTGATATTGCCCCTGAGGACAGTACTAACGCCAGCAGTTGATATTGCCCCTAAGGACAGTACTAACGCCAGCAGTTGATATTGCCCCTTAGGATAGTCCTAAACCTACCCGCTGATATTGCCCCTTAGAACAGTAATAACGCTAACTGTTGATATAGCCCCTGAGGATAGTACTAATTCTAGGTGTTGATATTGCCGCTTATGGTATTATTAAGCCATTGATATTGCCCCTGAGGACAGTACTAAACGTAGCTATGATGTTGTCCCTAAGAACAGTAATAACGCTAGCTGTTGATATGGCCCCTGAGGACTTTACTATCGATAGCTGCTGATATTGCCCTAGGGCCAGTACTAAAACTAGCTGTTCATATGGCCGCAGATGACAGTACTAACGTCAGCTGTTGATATTGCCCCTTAAGATAGAACTAACCCTAGCTGTTGATATTGCCCCTGAGGACAGTAATAAACCTAGCTGTTGATATAGCCCCTGAGGACAGTACTAACACCAGCTGTTGATATTGGCCCTTAGGACAGTACTATCGCTAGCTGTTGATATTGCCCCTTGGGACGGTACTAAATCTAGCTGTTGATATGGCCCCAGAGGACAGTACTAACGCCAGCTGATATTGCCCTGTATAACCTTAGCTGTTGATAATGCACCTTAGAACAATATTAAAGCTAGATGTTGATATGACCGTTAGAACAGTAATAACCTAGCTGTTAATATGGCCCCTGAGGATAGTACTAATTCTAGCTGTTGATATTGACCCTAAGAACAATAATAACGCTAGCTGTTGATATGGCCCCTGAGGATAGTACTAATTCTAGGTGTTGATATTGCCCCTTAGGACATTAATAAACTGTTGATATTGCCCCTAAGGAGAGTCCTAAACGTAACTGTTGATATTGCCCCTTAAGATAAGTTATAACGCTAGCTGTTAATATGGACTCTGAGGACTTTACTATCGCTAGCTGCTGATATTGCCCCTAGGGACAGGACTAAAACTAGCTGTTGATATGGCCTCTGACGACAGCTCTAACGTCAGCTGTTGATATTGCCCCTGAAGATAGACCTAACCCTAGCTGTCGATATTGCCCCTGAGGACATTAATAAACCTAGCTGTTGATATAACCCGAGGACAGTACTATCGCTAGCTGTTGATATTGCCCCTATGGACGGTACTAAAACTAGCTGTTGATATGGCCTCAGAGGACAGTACTAAACCTAGCTGTTTATATGGCCTCTGAGGACAGTACTAACGCCAGCTGCTGATATTGCCTCTAAGGACAGTACTAAAACTAACAGTTGATATGGCCCCAGAGGACAGTACTATTTCAGCTGTTGATAATGTCCCTTAAGATAGAACTAACCCTAGCTCTTTATATTGCCCCTTGGGACAGTAATACATCTAGCTGTTGATATAGCACCTGAGGACAGTACTAACGCCAGCTGTTGATATTGGCCCTTAGGACAGTACTATCGCTTGCTGTTGATATTGACCGATAGGACAGTACTATCGCTAGCTGCTGATATTGCCCCTTAGGACAGTACTAAATCAAACAGTTGATATGGCCCCAGAGGACAGTACTATTTCAGCTGTTGATATTGTCCCTTAAGATAGAACTAACCCTAGCTCTTTATATTGCCCCTGGGGACAGTAATAAACCTAGCTGTTGATATAGCACCTGAGGACAGTACTAACGCCAGCTGTTGATATTGGCCCTTAGGACAGTACTATCGCTTGCTGTTGATACTGCCCCTAGGGACGGTACTAAAACAAGCTGTTGATATGGCCCCAGAGGACAATACTAAACCTAGCTGGGTGTATGGGGTGGAATACTGCCCATCACTCTCGGATTTCATGTGCTGCATACACACTGGTGAGAAACCGTTTAAGATTAAATATCACAGGTTATGAATATATCGTCACTTTCGCGTATCGTAATTTAGTTTGTCATTAAGAACTTTACTGATGCTATCTGTTGATATTGTCCTAGAGCAAAGTACTGAGCGATGGAAGCTAGCAGGTGATTTTATTGCAGAGTTTAGTACTGACTGTATCCTTTTTTGCCCTGGGAGCAGTATTGTCACATGATTTAAAACAATATAATTATTATATTAAAGCTGATCATTATTATATTAAAGGGAGTACATCAGGAATTTCATGGGGGTCTAGGTGTCCGACTTAAAATTGACAAATATTAATATTTTCTATTCTACATGGCCAAAACATAATGAATGAGCCTAAAAATGTTCCCTTATTTGCAAAGAAATTCATTCTGAACAGTAATACGTGCTATCCTAGGTGACGCACCAGGGTTAATTCAGCATTTTACGCCCGATTCCGTCCTAGCAATATGGTGTTTTCAAAGTTTAAACATTAACAAAATGGTTCTAACGTCATATTTTGATTGATATAAGTGTTTTAACATGAACTGGAACAATTTTATAATTTTAAATGTTTCTAGAAAAATCCTGATGTACCCCCTTTAAAGTTGATCATATAAAATAGCCTATTGCTTAATAGCATACCTTTCTTATGGCTTTATAAGTTACCAGTAGGTTTTTATGCAAGCATTTGATCTCTTAAGTAAAGTGTGACTTGGTGAATATTATTATTATATTCTTAATTCTTATTATTTTTAACCCTTTTGTGTTTGTGATGTAGTTTGCATTTATTATTACTTTTGCCTTCTTGTTTATCTGTTTGCGTGTTTTGGGGTTTACTGCGTTCTGTGAAAGCTGCAATTCCTATTCGATTTCTATACCTATTTCTATTATTCCAAGCAGTTTACATGTATAGGTGATTCACACATAAAGTAAGCAAAATATTCGGGTGTGTTATGGGAGGGTGAGGGAATATACTCTGCCCACTATTCTCAGATTAGGAAATAGAGGCAGCATACTCGTACACACTGGTGAGAAGCCGTTTTAAGATTAAATATCACAGGTTTTGAATATATCATTTTCGCTCATCAAGGAAGTGACCAAAGCCGAACATGTTGCCATCAGGACTATACCCACACTAGCTGTTCACATTGCTCCTGAGGACAGTACTAACGGTAAATGGCTGTAGATATTGCACCTGAAGAAAGTAGTAAGATTATCTGTCGATATTGCCCCTGAGGACAGTATAAACGACATCTGTCAATTCCTTAGTGAGGTCCTTAGTGACAAAACAAACATTATCTGTCAATTAAGTCCCAAGCAACAATTCCGGCGCCATCTGTCAATAAGGTCCATATAAACAATACTGACGTCATCTGTCAATAAGGTCCCTTTTAACAATACTGACGCCGTCTGTCAATTAGGTCCCTATAGACAATATGAACTCCATCTGTCAATAAGGTCTCTATGGACAATATCCACACCATCTGTCACTAAGGTACCTATACGCAATACATACTTCAATTATCAACAAGGTCCCTATGGACAATTATGACGTCATCTACCAATACGGTCCGTTTCAACAATACTTAAGCCATGTGTCAATAAAGACAACACGGACTACGTCTGTCAACAGTAACGTCCATTCAGATCATATTGACGCCGTCTGTCAATACATTCCTTATTGACAAAACAAACACCATCTGTCAATAAGGTCCATTAAGACAATACTGATTCTATCGGCCAATAAGGTCCAAATCAACACTACTGACACCATCTCGCAATAAGGTCCCTATAGACAATAATGACACAATCTTTCAATCAGGTCCCAAAATAAAAAAAAAATGAATAGTGAGCAGAGTATATTCCCCCACCCTACCACAACACACCCGGATATTTTGCTTACTTTATGTGTGAATCACCTGTACATGTGAACATGCTTGAAATAATAAAAATAGGTATAGAAATCGAATAGGAATTGCAGCTTTCACAGAACAAAGTAAACCCCAAAACACGCAAACAGACAAACAAGAAGGCAAAAATAATAATAAATGCAAACTACATCACTAACACAAAAGGGTTAACAATAATAAGAACTAAGAATATAACAATAATTTTCACCAAGTCACACTTTACTTAAGAGATCAAATGCTTGCATAAAAACCTACTGGTAACTTATAACGCCAGAAGAAAGGTATGCTATTAAGCAATAGGCTATTTTATATGATTAGCTTTAATATAATAATGATCAGCTTTAATATAATAATTATATTGTTTTAAATCATGTGACAATACTGTCCTCAGGGCAAAAAAATGATACAGTCAGTACTAAACTCTGCAATAATATCACCTGCTAGCTTCCATCGCTTCAGTACTGTGCTCTAGGACAATATCAACATATAGCGTCAGTAAAGTTCTTAATGACAAACTAGATTACTTCGGTCACTTCCTTGATACGCGAAAGTGACGATATATTCATAACCTGCGATATTTAATCTTAAACGGTTTCTCACCAGTGTGTATGCAGCACATGAAATCCGAGAGTGATGGGCAGAGTTTTTCCCGCCCCATACCCCCCCACCCCACCTCACCCCACCCCATCCACCCACCCTTCCCGATTAGTTTGCTTGCTTTATGTGTTGATCACCTGTACATGTGAACATTCTTGGATAATATCACTAAGAATATAACAAGAGTATTCCGCAAGTCACAATATTTAAGTAAGAAATAAAATGCTTGTACAAACATAAACCTGCTGGTAGTTTATAAAGCCAGAAGAAAGTAGGGCAATTAAGCGACAGTTTGGTTTTAATGATCTGCTTTAATATAATAATTGTTTTCTTTTAAAGCATGTGTCAATACTGTCCTCAGTGAAAAAAAACCCGGATACGGTTAATACTAAACTCTGCGAAAATATCACCTACTAGCTTCCATTGTTTCGGTACTATACTTAAAGACAATATCAACAGCTAACGTCAGTAAACTCCTGAACGGTTAATTAAATTAATTAGGTCACTTCCTTGATACGCGAAAGGAACAATATATTCATAACTTGTGATATTTAATATTAAACGGTTTCTCACCAGTGTGTATGTGTATGCATAGTCGTCTTTTCGTTTACCCTACCTTTATGTTTTTTTCTAAATGAGAGCTCTAATTGATCGTTAATTATTAGGGCAAGGTTCTGTGACACGTGCGCCCTCCTTCGATAGAGAATTTAAGCCTTTGAACAGTCCCATTTGCTCATTATAGATCTTGATGAAATTATGTGTTAATCAGTGACGCAAAATACACGTAGAGCTTTCCTTATTAGGGCAAGGTTCTGTGACACGTGCGCCCTCCTTCGATAGAGATTTTAAGCCTTTGAACAGTCCCATTTGCTCATTATAGATCTTGATGAAAGTATGTGTTAATCAGTGACGCAAAATACACGTAGAGCTTTCCTTGGAATCCTTGGAAACGACGGTGAATATGATTATTCATATAATGCGTCAAATTCAATACGCAATATGTGACGTGTACGCATTATGTGATAATACCATCACACAATGCATTGTCATGGTCGACGCATGTATGCGACTGCCGCGTTATGTAACTAAAAGAGTATGAGAGTAGACCTTTGGAAACGACAGAACACGATACATATGCATTTGACTGTTCATGAACGGTAGTGAAATATGCTAGCTACCGCTCACTCACCCTAGTGTCGGGTATAGCAGAACTCAGTATTCATAAAACAATAGTATATACGTTTAACCGTCCAAGTAACTAACAAAAGTGTATGCCCCGAAGAGCAAAATAAACAAAATGGAATTTAGTTGCTCCAGCGGTTATGAAGCCTGCGTATCAAAAGTAACAGCCGAAAGACTCAATTAAAAAGCAGACAACATATCCTATGAGTGGTTAAACAATACCCATAGCCTTTTATCGGCCGGAGTAGTGGAACCACCGAATCGAAAATTAAGTGTAGAAAACAAAAGCAATTGAAAATGTACCACCGATATCTAAATATAAATATCGGGCTCCAATCTCCAAAGATCAAATAAATAGCATTGCGTCTGACCCGTAACTACGCTGAGACATAAAAACACGCACTTACGCACTTACGCACTTACGCACGAACGCACTTACGCACGCACTTACGCACTTACGCACGACGCACGCACGCATGCACACACGCACACACACACATACACACATACACACACACATACATACGTTCACACATACATACTTTCATATATACATAAATAAAGATAAATAAAACTAAACAAATAATTAAACACAACAATCATGTTTAATCACAATGTTATTGATTCTTGAACCAGAGACTACTTTTTTTGTAATCGGGAAAGTAATGAGATATGGCTTCTAATTGACAATTAATTATATCTCTATAAGTGAAAGGCAACATATAACTGTAATAGGACATATATAATACCACCAAGCATCAGACATACCAATGATACAAAATAAGGAAATCATGTACACACTTGAATACATTCTTAACCGATAGTGAAAACTAGTTCATTTAATGATACTAGTATATGCAAACATATATTGAAAATCAAAGGTAATATACCTCTCATGATCAGTGCAATACAAAGTGGTCTGTGGAACAGTATTTGAGCCAGACAGAATTACGCACACGTGCCCCTCATTACGCGGTCCCGCCTTAATACCATTAAGCGATGGGAAAGCTTATATTAGCAGGATTTTATAACGGATATTTTTGGCAATAAAACATGTTTTACTGAAATAACGCGATAACCTGTTTACAATTACCTATTAAATGTTTTAATTTTACAATAATGACCTTTTTAAAGCCAAAATTAAGGTTTTATTTCATACCCCAACCAACCCCGCTTTCACTTCTTGGAGACGGGGTTAGATGGGTATGAAAGTTAATACTCGGACCGCATAATGTAATTCAGTCGAATTAAGGACACGTGTCTAATTCGTTGGAAAAAACATATTAGGTACACATGTGGTCCAGGTCCGGTGCATGTACTCACCGACCATATTACGTACACAAGTGAATAATTTGTATTTTTACTTTATAAATACACGAGTTATTTAAGTATCACCAGAATACCCATAGCTAGAGTTAGTAATGTGCTCATGAGCAATATCAACAGGTAGGATTAGTACTGTCATAATGGGCTATATCCACAGCAAGCGTTAGTACTGTCCCCAGGGGCAATATCAACAGCTAGCGTTAGTTTTGTCCTCATGGAGAATATCAACAGTTAGCTTTAACACTGTCCTCATTGGCAATATCAATAGCCACTTTTATTACAGCCTTACAAGAAATATCAACAGGTAGCGTTAATAATGTCTTCGGGGCCAATATCAACATATAGCGTTAGTAATGCTTTCCAGGGGCAATATCAACTTCTACCGTAAGTACTGTCCTCAGGGGCAATATCAGCAGCTAGCGTTAGTACTGTCCTCAATGGCAATATCAACTGCCTGCGTTGGTATTGTCCTCAGTGGCAATATCAACAGTCAGCGTTAGTACTGTCCTAAGTGTAACATCAACAGTTATCGTTAGTAATGTCCTCGTGGGTGTTATCAAGAGCTAGCTGTAGAACTACAATATCAACAGCTAGTCTGTAACATGCACAGGTATCAACAGCAAGCTTTTGTTCTGTCTATATGGACACTATCAACAGCTATTGTCTTTAACATCCACATGAACAATATCAACAGCCAGCGTATTATAGGGATACTATCAACAGCTAGAGTTAGTACCGTCCAGAAGTCACTATCAACAGGTAGCGTTAGTCATGTCCTCAGGGTGCAATGTCAACAGCTAGCGTTAGTACTGTCCTCAGAGGCAATATCAACAGCTATCGTTAGTACTGTCCTCAGGGGCAATATCGCCGGCTAGCGTTAGTCTTGTCCTAAAACGAATACAGTCAGTACTACTAAACTCTACGAAAATATCACCTACTAGCTTCTCTCGCTTGTGTACTGTTCTCAAGCACAATTTCAAGAATTAGCGTCAGTAAAGTCTTGAAGGACAAAATAAATTGCTTAGGTCACTTCCTTGAAACACAAAAGGAACAATATAGTCATATCCTTAAACGGTTTCTCACCAGTGTGTATGCATACTTGTCTTTCGTTTACCCTACCTGTTTGCAAGCAATGTTTTTTCCCAAGTGAGTGCTTTTGATGAATGACCGTTCATTATTCGGGCAAGGTACATGTACTGTAAAACTGCCATCCTTCGAAGGGGATGGTAATCCGTTGACCAGGCCCATGTACAGGAAGGGCCACACCCTATATAATTATGCTCCTTACATATTTTGCTGAAATTCTGTGTTAATCAGTGACAACATGCCAGCAAAGACTTCCTCGGAAACGAGGCTGTCATGATAATCAGAAATGAATGTGTGTAGTTTAAAAAAAAAGAACAGTGGGCTAGCACCTCTCCCCATAACCTGAGACGGGTGGACAGAGTTTATTCCCCGCACCTCGTCTTGTTCCGTATTTAGAAACACAACCTACTCACATATCTGACGTTTGCCTGTTAACGTTGTCGATTTGTGTTAGCTGTGTTCGGGTTTAAGTTTCAAAACACAGAATACGTGTCAGCGCGAGATATGTCGAAATGTAAAAATTTCAGAGATATTGACCTGAAAAACATGAACTAGTCGTACGAAAATGTCTAGATCGATGAGGTATTCTTCTCTTTGGTGAGTTTTATGCATGCACGCTTGGTTGTTAACGTTTAATCTATTGCTGTATGACGGCTGTTTATGCATGCATTCCTTGTTCTCTTCATGAACCTGTCTTGATAAGGTCGACCCTGATACCTACTTATTCTAAAAGGGCATCACAGTAACTCTGTTGTAGGTACGCACCGTTAGAGCTACGATTCTTGCTGCTAGAATATACCAAAAGTATTAATCAAGACATCATGTTCTTGCATATAAAGCTACTGGTACTTTATAATGACAGAAAAAATGGGTGGTATTTAAACTAAAGGACGTTTTTATTTTTAAAAATGGTCTGATTTAATGCATTAATGTTGTTTTAAATCGTGTGTCAGTACTGTCCTCAGCGAAACAATAAACGGATACAGTCAATACTAATCTCTGTGAAAATATCACCTGCCAGCTTCTCTGGGTTCAGTACTGTCATCAAGGACAATATCAACACAGCTAGCGTCAGTACAGTCCTGAAGGGACATAATAAACTGCTTAGGTGAATTTATTGATACGCGAAAGGGACCATATATTCATAAACTCTGATATTGTACCTGAAACGGTTTCTCACCAGTGTGTACGGACACTTGTCATTTCGCTTACTCTGTCATTTGCAAGCAATGTTTTTTTTTTCAAGTGAGGATTTTGGGCAAATGACCTTTCATTATTCGGGCAAGTTACTTTGAATATTATGCCATCCTTCGAAGGAAATGTTAAGACGTAGACCAGTCCCATGTAGGAAGAGCCATACCATATATATGCTCATGACATATCTCTTTGAATTTCTGTGTTAATGAGGCAAAAGGCCCGTGGAGCTTTCCTCGGAAACGACGCTGCCATGATAATTAGACTAGAACGTGTGCAGTATCTATAATTAGAAACAGCGAGGACAGCACCTCTCCCCTAATCTGAAATGGATGGGTAGAGTATGTCCCTCCCCGCAACCCCCACAACACACACCCTACACGAACATTGTTCTTATATTATATGCAGATTCTCTATGCATGTGTACAAGATTTGATAAGGTAACACATAATATACCAATCGTGTTCTTGCAAATAAACCGACTGGTACATTATAGATGGAAGAGGTGATAATTAAGCTAAAGGACAGTTTTGTTTTTTAAAAATAGTAAGTGGTAATGTCTAGGCGATGTGAGAGATGTCTCTAACACCCTTTAAGTGTAATTAATTTAAACAGTAGGCGAATGTGTGTATTCATGCAGGATAAAATCCAAATAAGTCATATATATTAAGTTTTTTTTTCGTTAAATGATATAATATGGTATTTCTCCTGTATACTCTAATATGTATCGGCTAATATTTCTGTTAATTCCTAGGCACTAGTAACATCTACTTCTAATTAGGAAGTAGTAACTGCTTAGGAAATATGAATTAAAAAAATAGCATACACATTCATATCCACGATTAATGCGTAATTGCGGCTGGTATAGCAGTTAATTAGGCACTAGTAACTTCTACTTTGCTAAAATGAGTAACTAGGCCTATTCGGAAAATTAAAGGACAATAGAAATATCTCTCACATCGCCTAATATCTTACTGCATGTAGCTGATATGGCTTCTCTCCTGTATGCGTACTCACATTCGACTACTGTTTAAAAAAAAGTTAATTGAATTGATTTGTGTTTTAAGGCGCAACAACACATGAAAGGTTATATGGCGCCTAACAGGAACGAACGTGCCAGGCTGCTCATCCTCCATTTACATCAACATAAAATATGAAGATTGGGCCTAGAACCTTCTTACCTGCAAAACTGCAGAACTGCTGCAAATTCTATAATAGACACTCCATTTACGATGTAGCCACGTTTCCACGTTTGCATACGCGGTCTCATGATACAGACCTTGAATAGGCATGATAAAAAATGACAAAATGAATATGAAATTAAGAATGTGTGTGTCCGACCCCTCTGTATGTGACGGTGTCTTTGTGAGATTGCAGTGGTTGCATTCTACCCCGCAACCTCACGGGGAACAAAAATAAAGTTAACAGATGACAGAGACATCGTATTTCTCTTATCAGGATATCTCTCACATCACCTAGACAGTATCACTTGCTATCATTTAACGAAATATAACAGAATGGCTTAATATATTTCATTTATATGGCTTCTCCCCTGTATGTATTCTCACATTCGCCTACTGTTCACTTCCTAAGCCGTTACTACTTCCTAATTATTTTTTAAACAGAAACCGAATGTGATTATTCATATAATGCGTCAAAACTCAATATGCAATGTTGACTTGTACGCATTATGTGACAAAAACAGTTGTTGTTTTGTGTTTTGTGCTTTTTGTTGTTGTTGAGTGTTGTTTGTGTTTTTTGGGGGGAGGGGGCAGTGGTTGTGGGTTGGCTGTAAATAGTGTTTTTTAAAGTTGCGCATCAACCCCTTAACTGGAAACAACGCGTGCGTGAGTGAGTGAGTGAGTGAGTGAGTACGTGCGTGCGTGCGTGCGTGCGTGCGTGCGTGCGTGTGTGTGTTTAGGTTATTACTTTTTTTTTTAATTTGCGCCCCACCCCAAATGTCAAATCCTTTATCCGCCCCTGAGGAGGTTGCATGCTCCCCAGATTTTTTCTAAAGTAAGAAGACTTTATTTTATAGATTTAAGCAAACTGGATCCGCCCATGCCCCCAACCCCTGCCTAACTAACAACCAAAGAACAATCAAAATACATACGTTTCAGATTTTAGGTGGGGGTGCTCCCGGTGCCCGCACTGGACCCACCCCTAGACCCATCCCACTACCACATGTACACCCCAACCAACAAAAGCTTACTATATTCATATAATTATTATTTTTCAGATTTTAGCCTGGTGCACCCATACCCGCCGGATCCGCCCTTGCCCTCCCCGACCCACGAACCACTTCTCACCCAATATATTTCTTTGCCTCGGTGTAAGTTTATGTCTGGTTACGGCACTGTGCGTGAAAGTTATTGCGTGAAAGTTATGCATAGCATCATGACAGATGTATACTCCGCTTTTTGTGAATTAGAGAATGTGTGCTAGGAATCGAAGACATTCCATGCCGATATATTATATCCACCTTAGAACACGACATCCCAGACCATACCAGGACCCGATTTGCAATCAATTGTAACTAGAAGAACGGTATTGAAACAAAGGTTGAAGGAACGCGTTTGGATCTAAAAAAAAAATTTAAAAAAAAAGATCTTAAAAAAATCAAAAATTTCTGATTGTTTGTTTTTGTCTAGACTTGTATACAAATATCAAAACATATCAAATAATTGCAAAACTGTACACCAAAATAAATCCTACCCACAATTCCTACCCCATGTAAGAGACCGCAGTAGACATGTATATAACAGCAGAGCACAACATCAGAGCATATCAAATAAATGAAAAACTGTACACCAGAAACAATCCTACCCCATGTAAGAGACCATAGTCAAAAACAATTCGACGCCGTGTAAGAGTCCATAGTCAAAAACAAGCATACACCATGTAAGAGACCATAGTCAAAAGCAATCCTACCCCATGTAAGAGAACACTACGGTTATGTTTTGATGTTTCTATACATGTCTATACAAAAATATAATATAACAAAAAAGAAAGAAGTTTTTTTCTGATTTCTTTTTCTTTTTTTTGTTTTCTTTTTTATGTTTATTTCCTTCTACCTGTGTATTGAAAATAACAATTTCTTCCAGTCATATTGTTGTGGTGGATGAGTGGTTAGCATACTTGATCATACTTGCCTCTCGTCCCAGACGTCACAGGTTCGATTTCCTCGGGTAAGATAAGCCTACTATGAAAGTATGCCATCCTCCGAAGGAGGTGTATAAAGTCATAGGTCCGTTTGTATGGAGAGCTATACACGAGGTAATCGGTTATTCGTAAACAGAATTGCACATAATAAATGAAATTGCGTGTAGATAGTGGCAAAATATAAGAAACATATACATCTAATCTATTTGATAACTCTAACACAATAGCATGTGTTTTTTTCAATATCGGTGTGTGCTTCAATTTAACGATTACAATACAAACTTCCTCCCCTTAATCTGTTATAAATAGCGTTTTCACAATAAAATCGCAGTATATATGTGTTGCGTCCTTTTTGTTGTGAACCGCCATTTAGGGGCATAATTGACAGCTGGAGCTTCGTCGGGGCATTATTGACAGGAGGGGCTTAAACAACAGCGAGTGATTTGAACTACTGTCATAAACATTATTTTTAAGAATCATCAAATTTTAGAAGGGTGCGCGTCCTCCTCCCCCCTCCCCACCCACCCCCGACATGGATCCGCCCATTTCAGTGACTTGACAGAATGCAGAGCAAGAAGAGAACAAACCGTTAAGGGTACGACAAGGCGGGATTTAAGACAAACATCAAGCGCAACCGTCCAATGAGGATTTAGGTAGACGTCATCAAGGGTCCACAATCTGTCCGGTAATCGCACAATTAAAGAGGAAGCATAGAGGCGAACTGTAAAAGGGTCAACCACCAAACATGCAGTGCGTTGGAAAATGATAGGGTCATAACCTCTTTTGATAACATGTTTAACAAATTTGATACATATTGTATGAAAGTGATTATGAAAAACGATCTTAAGAATTTTGTAAATCACATCACCATAGAAGTCAGGCTGTGTCGCAGAAGAGTTATTGAATTACTTCTATATTTTAAAAGTAGATCAGGGTTACTATAACAACATTTTGCAAAAGTTTTTCGAAGTTTATTGTAACGTGGCCCTGCTGGAGTAATTGTTTAGTCATACAAATATTACGGACATTAAAGTCCTCAGCACGTCTACAAGCTCTACAAAAACGAATGAGTTGAGAAACATAAACCCCATAAGAAGTAGCTCGGGCAACATCCCCATCTAAGTGGGGGATAATTAACACTATCAAAATTATAATAATCTCTTTTTTCATAGACAGTATCATGAATGTTAGCTTTGTTAAGCTGAAGTTCCTTAAGGTAGATAGTATTAACTATAGTAGAAAGAAAGGATTGTCAATGTTCAATATGTCATGCAGATAACGAGAGTCATTAAAGGCTTCAATTACATCTGCCTGAGTATCGGATGGAAGACTCAACATGAAATCTCTTTCATAGTAATACTAGAATAAATCTGCGACAAGAGGTGCGCAGTTCTTGCCTATAGGGATACCAACAATTTGTCTGAGAACGGTAGTTCTATACCTGACGAAAATATTATCTAATAGCAAAATGAGTGCTTCGCAAACTCGTTTAGTTCATTCAAGACGCAGGATTTTTCCCTCTATTAATAAGTGCAATGATAAGAGGTGCAGTCGTTGCAATTATTTATCTTGCAAGTCCACCATTAAATCAGCTGTTAATGAATGAATGTTCAATGTATGTCTAGCTTCAAATGTTGATTGACGTACATCTCACGTCATTTATGTTTTGACTTGAAATGCACTACGTTGCGGTATAACATATGTTGGACAAACAGGTCGTCGATCTTTAAAAGTTCGATTTCCTGAACATAAAAATAATGCAGGTAATCCTAAAGAGTTGAACAATTACTTGTACCAACACTTTCGTCAGTCAAGTCATACTTTTAGTAACGCTACTGTTCAACCGGTTGAATTTTCAATTCATGATAATGATGCTACTAAAAGCTTTAAAATAAAAGCTAGACATATTGCAGAACTTAAGTGGATAAAATATTGCAGACACCATATCCACTCGGCCATAATGACAATATTTATCAACAAGGGAATATTTCAAAAGATCCTAATATTGACATTTTTTCTATATATTCTATTCGAAAGCGTAACTCTAGGTCTCATGGTCGTAGGCGAAATGGTAACATCAAACGTAAATCGCGTGTAATTATTTCAGTCGCTGAGTTAAACAGTCTGGAAAGCACTCTATGCTTTCACGACTCACCTCTTTGTCCATTTCTTTTCTTAAGTTGATCGACGAGGATGCAGACAACATTTTCATTCATACAGATCCCTCATATAACACTGTTTCCATAATTCAAAGCTACACACAACATGTTCTCCGACCCCATATTGGCAAGGAGTTTGATCACGTCAGGCATTTTCTAAAAATACTATATCTTAATAAAGGTATTGATTTCATTGACAAGCCTAGTATTTTTCGAGATAATCATGTAGTTGATTCTACCCCTAAATATTAAAAAAATTCCGGAAGTCCTGTAATTTGTTATAAATATAAAAAAAAATATTAGAAATATTATTTTCAACTACAACAAAATAGTTTCTGACCTTGACATAGTAAATAACACTCCTAAGGAATGTGAATGTAACGCATCAATATTTTGCTATGCTCCAGCAGTTCATGTCATCACTGGTAATGTTGATATTATTGATAAACGTATTAGGCATCTGTTTTCGAAAGGTCCTAAGCATAGATTACCTTCAACTATCGATTTTTAATGCCTGTCGAGCTCAGATCGCCCAATCCATTGAGGATTTTAGTATACAATGGTGTCGTAGAGAACATGCAGACCCAAACTCTCTTTCAACTTGGAAAAAGTAAATTTTTAAAATTATATATACATGTATTAACTTTTATAATGCTAACCCCTCTTTGCTTCCTCCGAGACCTAGGTTTTCCTTTCGTAATTTAAAACCGGGAATTCAAGAATTTCATAATAAATTTGTTTCAGTTCCTACAGATAAACCAGTTAATAATGTAATTATTGTTTGACGTCTACATTACGTCAATGATTTATCTCTGGACCTCGGTAGCTATAATTCGTATACTCCAGTTCAATCTACTGAGGATGATGTTGTTTCCCAAATATCACTTGGTGCACTACTTTCAAGGCTCGGGTAGACGAAAAGCAGGACAAACTGCCAACTATGTACTGGATTCCTAAATTACATAAATATCCGCATAAGGCAAACATCTCCAAACTTTTAACTTCTTGTCATACTGCCGTTAAAGATCATTAATTTATTTTGGTCTATTAAAATTCAGGAGACGTTCTTGACAAAATTTGCAATAAACGTCAAGTTTTATCTATAAGCACTTATGACTTTCAACCTTACAAATCTTATCAAAGACAAGCTTATTGCTCTTATTCAAAAAACTTTCGCTAGACAAAAACTACAGTTGTGGCCTGTTAAAGCGTTTTTTTACTAACGGCAGTTTAGACAATTACAATATGTGGACTTGCCGCCAATAAGTTTTTGAAGCACTCATCTTCCTATTAGATAATATTTTTGTCAGGTATGGAACTACCATTTATAGACAAATTGCTGGATCCCTATGGGTACGAACTGTGCTCCCCTTGTCGCAGATTTGTTTTTATATTGCTATGAAAGAGATTTCATGTTGAGTTTTTCACCAGATACCCAGGCAGATGTTATTGAAGCCTTTAATGACACCTCTCGGTATCTGGATGACATATTGAACATTGACAACCCTTTCTTTTCTACTATGGTTAATAATATATATCCTAAAACTTCAACTTAACAAAGCTAACATTTCTGATACTAACGCTTCTATTCTCGATTTACATCTCTCTATTGAAAATGGTGAAATAATTAGCAACATATATGACAAAGGAGATGATTTTAATTTTGATATTTTTAATTATCCTCATTTAGATGGGGATGTTCTCCGAATCAACATCTTATGGGGTATATATGTCCCAACTTATTCGTTTTTCTAGAGCTTGTACTCGAGTTGTGGACTTTAATATTCGTAATCTTTGTATAACTGAAACGCTATTCCATCAGGGCTACCGTTACCATTATTTCGTAAAATCTTTGCAAAATTTTATTATCGTAACCCTGATCTTCTTTCCAAATATAAAAGTAATTTAAGACTCTTCTGCGACAAGATACTTGGTCATGATCACTTTCATCCTATCTTTGTTAAATTTGTTAAAAGGTTTATCAAAAGAGGTTAAGACCTTTTCATTTTGCAAAGTACTGTATGCTTGGTGGTAGACCCATTTACAGTTCGCCACTATGCCTTCCTCTTTAATTTTCCGATGATCGGACAGGCTTTGGACCCTATGATGACGTCTACCTAAAGCCCAAAAGGACGGTGACGTATGATGTTTGTATGCAATCTTGTCTTGTCGTGCCCTCAATGGTTTGTTCTCTTGTTGATCTGGCTTCTGCCAAGTCATTGGGTACCTTCTTTGTGGCTTTCTAGGCTATTGTTGTTTTTGTATTTAAATATACACGAGCATCTTTTTGTTTTACTTATATTGCCTATTAAAGCTCCTTGTTGGTTTGAGAATAGTTCCTGGCGGAGATTTCTTTATTTACACTCCCGTTTTATTGGGATAGCAGTAGGATAAGTGTGAGGTTTGGTGCACCTTTTATTCATCTTTAAACTTAAGTTGTTCTTTGTTTCTGTGTGTTTGTGGTTGACTGTCGTCCTTGAATCTACTTTTCCTGTTCGATTTTTATATCTATATTATTGATAAGTCCACATATAATTCAATTATCTAAACTGCCTTTTGTAAAAAGCGCTTTAATATTGTTACAGGGCAAACATGTAGTTTGTTTTCTAGCGAAAGTGTTTTGAAAGAGAGCAATGAGCTTGTCTTTGATAAGGTGATGTGGTAAAGTTGTATATAGTGTAGAAAAGTCATAAGTACTAATAGATGATACATTTATTGCAAATTGTATCAAGAACGTCTCCTGGATTTTTAATTCAAGACCAAAATAAATTAATCCTAGAGTTTTCATAAGCTTTAGCACAAGATCTTTAACGGTAGTAAGACAATAAGTTAAACGTTTGGAGATGTTTGTAGTGGTGCAGGCTCTAGAATTCGAAATAAAGCGGGCTTTACCTTTCTTGCTTGTAATAATGTCAGGACGTTCTTTAAAAACGCCCCTAATGATAAGCATAACATGTGGACTTCCGCCGATGTTTGTAGAGCGCTATCTATTCTTTTAGATAACATCTTTATTACATATGGTAAAACCGTTTACCGCCAGGTTGTTGGTATTCCTATGGGTACAAACTGTAGGCCTCTTGTTGCAGATTTGTTTTTATACTGTTATGAAAGAGATTTCATTTGGAGTTTGTCACTTGCTAGCAAGAGAGACATTATTGATGCGTTTAATAATACATCTCGGTATTTGGATGACATACTCAATATTGTTAATCCTTTCTTTGCTCATATTGTCACTAATATTAATTTTATCCACCAGAGCTCATGTTGAATAACGCCAACAGTTCGGATTCCATAGTGGTATTCCTCGATCTTCATCTCTCGATTTCAAATGACTACATACATACTAAAATCTACGATAAGAGAGATGACTAACGTTGACATTGTTAACAATCCACATTTAGATTGGGACGTACCTCGTTCTACATCATACGGGGTTATATCTCCAAGCTAGTTCGTCTTGCTGGGTCATGTAACGATGTTAAGGATTTCAATTATCGAAATCAAGTTATTACAATAAACTTCTTCAGCAAGGTTTTCGATATCATAAACTGCGTAGATCTTTCTCAAAGTTCTATCGCCGCAACGCACACATGATGGAAAAGTAAAAACATTTCTGCGACTAGGAATATCACAACCGTTATTATATGGAGATGTGATCTATAAACTTCGGAAATTAAAGGGCTCTGACGGATTTCCTGACCACTTTACAAAACATAATCAGGAAATTCGTCAGAAAAGGATACGACCCTTTAGTGTTACAGCGCACTTCATGTTTGGTTATTGACCCCTCTACAGTCAGTCACTACGCTTCAATTTTCTCTTGTGCGATGTCCGGAAAACCTTGTGGAACTCCATGATTGCATCTTCTGAAACCCTGAAAGGAGAGGTTGGTGCTTGAACCGTTGTCCCGCGGATTTTCTGGTCATACACTAGATTGGTTTTCTCTTGGGCTGCAACTGCTGTGGTTGTTCAGTACAATTCTGGATACATCCTGAGGTATTTCTAATTATGTTTTATATATCTTTGCAATAACATATACGTGTATCGTTTCCTAATTGCTCTGGATGTGGACTTTATTCTTAGAGATTTCCTTTCGATGAGATGGACCCTACCTTCACAACTCTTTCTGTTGTGTATTGTCTTTTTCATTACTAGTATATAGTTAATTTGCTCTTTGTTGTACAGTGCGGATCTACGGTGCCATTGCGTTTGAGTGCTGTGATTTCTATAGGACCATTTTTCTCATTTGTATAAGGCTTTTTATGTAATTTAGGAATCCAGTACATAGTTGCAGATTGCTTTGCTTTTCGTCTACCCGAGCCTTAAAAGTAGTGCACCGCGTGATATGTATGAAAACAACATCATCCTACAACATTAGTAGATTATAATTACATTATTTAATAGCTGCTTTATCAGCAGGAACTAAAACAAATTTATTATGAAAGTTTTGAATTCCCGATTTTAAATTACGAAACGAAAACATAGGTCTCAGAGGTTAGCATTATAAGAGTTAAGACGGGTATATATAGCTTTTAGAATTGTCTTTTTCCAAGCAGAACAATAGTTTGGGTCCGCATATTTTCTACGAGACCATTTTATACTAAATTCAAAAATGCTTTGCCCTAAACGAGAAAAACAATGGGCGAAATAAACGAAATGGAATTTAGTTTGGAGCAGAGGTTATGAAGCCTGCGTATCACAAGTAACAGTCAAACGACAAAATTTAAAAACAGACAACGTATCCTAAATGTGATTAAACAGTACTCAGAACCTTTATAGGCTGGAGTAGTGGAACTACCCACTGGAAAACAAAGTAAGAAAACTAACGTATTTGAGAATGTACCACTGATATCTGTTTATAAATATCGGGCACAGCGATTTCAAAGATCGGAACAAATAACAGTTCGCTTTATATCCTTCATAACTGAAGTTGTTGCCCGAAAACTATTTTTCTATTTTTATTGACAGCAACCTTGACCTTCACCCCGTGAATTCAAATGCATTCCCAGGCTTTTTTTACATATAAGCTCCGAACAAAGCAAGTTTCGTTTCAATATTTCATTCATAGCTAAGGTTATAGCCCGAAATCGATTTTTCTATATTTAGTAAAGAAATCTTGACCTTGACCCCAGTGACCTCCAATGCATTCCTTTTTTTCCATGTAAGCTACCTACACTCCAATTTTCGTTCCATCTCGCATTTATAACTAAAGTTATCGCAAGGAAACTATTATTCTCTGTTTAGTAACAGTGACATTGACCTTGACTCCAGCGACATTAAATGCAACCCTAAGATTTCGTTCCATATAAAGTACATAAACACCAAGTTTCTTTCAAATATCTCCATTCTAGCTAACCATTTGTCTATATTGTTAGTAGCAGCGATCTTGACTTTGCCTTGGAACGGTCAGTGGCAAAGTATGCCACTGGGGGTTTAAACCGGTTCTAGGGTGCACCAAACCTCACACTTACCCTACTGTCATCCCATTAAAACAGGACAGTGTAAATAAAGAAATCCCCGCCATGATCTAAACTCTAACCAACAAGGCAGCATCAATAGGCAATATAAGTAAAACACAAATATGCTCGTGTAAATATAATACAAAAAAACAATAGCCTAGAAAGCCACAATGAAGGAACTCAAACATCAAACGCCACCGTCCCAATGGGCTTTAGGTAGGCGTCATCATAGGGTCCACAGCCTGTCCGGTCATCGTACAATTAAAGAGGAAAGCATAGTGGCGAACTGTAAAAGGGTCCACCACCAAGCATGCAGTACGTTGCAAAATGATAGGGTCATAACCTCTTTTGATAAACTTTTTAACAAGCTTCCTCATCGAATAAGCTAACGTCACAAAAAGTTTGGTTTTAATTTCTCAATGTTAACTAATGTTATTGTCCGGAATCTATTTTTCTTTTTTTAAGTAACAATGACTTTGACCTTGACCTCAGTGACATCAAATGCAATCCCAACAGCGACCTTGACAATGACCCCAGTGACATGTTGTTACAATATCTCATTTCTAACTTAAGTAACTGCCTGTAAATCTTTTTTCTCTATTTAGTTACTGTGACCTTAACCTTGACCTCACAGCTCAAATTTACTTTCCTTATACGCTGCCTAAACACCAAGTTTCTCACTCATTACTAAAGTTATTGTAAAAGTCTTACTATCAACACCTCGACTTTAACCCTAGCAATATCAATTCCGACCTGCTGCCGGTCATGGCAGAGGAGAGTAGTGGTGAAAACGGCTTAGTCCGCATTTTGTTGGAAAAATGACAGAGTGCGAGATGAGTTGTAGTGGGCGGTGGGTAGCTCGCGGCGGCTGCCTCTGCATGCAACACCGTGCATGCAACACCGTGCATGAAAATGACTAAGGCGCACAAAAAAGACTCCTGCTGCCAGTATCGGCAGGGGAGAGTAGCTGTGAAAAAAATAGATTATCTACACAGCAACTTTTATTCCAATATATAATTCAATATCTGATTCATAACTACAGTTATTTCTCGGGAACGTTTTTTTCTATATTTAGTAACGGTAAACGTGACCTTAAACACAGTGACATAAAAGTCATAAAATGAAATCCGAATATCTCATTCCTAACTAAAGTTATTGCCTGGAAACCAGTTTGTATTATATTAATTAACCTTGACCCCATTGACTTTTATTGCAATTCCAAGTTTCCTTTCTGTATAAGCTTTAGCACAGCAAGTTTCGTTTTAATGTATCATGCCTAACTAAAGTTATTACCTAGAAAACCAGTAAATATTTCCCTTGACGCCAGTGACTCATTCCTAAGTTAATGCACGAAAACCAAGTGTCTATTTTAAGTAACAGCGGCCTAAAAAATGCCCCAGTGACCTCAAATGCAAGTTCGAATTATTTCAAATTCTTTCTATTTAAGTTCAGGCCAGCATCTAATATTTTGACATATTCACAACATGAAACGATAGGGACAATATACAAACGTTGGCAGCAGTAGGCCAACGGTACTAATTTTCTAATATAGTGCGTGAAGTTTTACAGTGCATTTACGTTTAGTTACTTCAATTTACATACTTATTATATTTTACCATTGGTTAACTTATTTACGAGAGTAAAACTACACACGGATTGAAATCCACTTGACATCCACCATATTTCTTAATTTAATCTTGAAATTATTTCTTCCGTGTCTCTCCAATTGTTTCTCCAAACAAAGGCTCAAAAGTATTGTAGCTTAACCCTTTTTCTCAAAATATACGATCAAAATTGAGTGTAGATCACCCCATTTGCGGAAAATATGCGGTCACGTGATGAAGGTGTAGAGTATGTCAAGGTAAACACAGTCCATGTTCGTGCAACGTGTACAGGTCATCAGTGTACGTCTGGTTTGATTATTGTTAACGAAACAGCTTGGTCGGGTCTGGAATTCACCAATCAGTCTAACTATTCTTAGACTTGAGCTCACAGTACTCGAAATTTGCTCACACATATTCAGATGACCTTCAATATGATGTTGCTATTTGTTAGTATTTACCATATTTATTTATCAGCTTGTTATGAACGTTTATCCATTGTATCTATTTTGAGTAGTTGTTGAAGTATCTATCATATGCTCATGAGTCTTATCAGACGTAATGCATGAACTATTATGCACATTGTGGCGGTCTACGTCGGGATGCCCTCGACCCTTCCTAGACCTATTGACGAGGATAATAACACAAATTATATATAAAAAAAATATAATATCATATATTTAAATAAAAATTGACAACATATGAACGTTTATCCGTTCAGCTTAAAGACAGTTTTGATTGAAATATACATGCCAAGCCTAAGAATATTCTCCAGAATGGTGGTGAATTCAAGGCCTGGAAGAGTAGCTGACACTTTAAAATAATGTTGTACAATTTAGAAGTACTCATTTAGGCCTAGAAAAAAAAATTACTTGTTTCCGCTAACCCGACCGACCCTAGTTTTTTACCCCCGACCCTAAAGTTTTTATTGATAGTTTTGAAGAAAAAAAATCTTTTATTTTAATAAATTGTGTAAATATCAATCAATTGTCAATTTCAATGTTCAATTTAATGTTACAAGTCATAATAATCAATACAAGAGTCCTCTAATGGTTATCAATGTCTCCAAATTACCCTCTAGATTGATGGAGTTAACAAAAAAATAAAATAAAATAAAATGTTTTACCGACCTACCTACCCTACTTTTTTCAGAGCCGTTAGCGGAAACAAGTAATTTATTTTTCTAGGCCTTATTTGGGATGTTAAGTCGTTTAAAGTACTCGCTTTAATTCAGTTATCGAATTATATGTAGTAATGAGATCAAACACAACTACTCAAATTGACAGTTTCATTATTTTAAAATAACAGACAGAAGTAAATATAAAAGTCGAACAGGAAACGTAGCATTTAAGGAACACACTCAATCAAAAAACACGCACAGAAACAAACACAAAGATGATTAAAAGGCAAGATATGACATCACAAGCATAAAATAATTGACAATAGGGCTACCTCATCGGAACGGTTAGTGGCAAAAAAGGCCGCAAAAGTAGGGGCAACATTCCTAATTCCCTACCTTATGTACAAATAATAATAAGTACTGATAAAGGTGATCCATTGAGAGCAACTAACACAATTAAGAGAATAAAGCAGCAGTCTCGGTTTTATTGAGTCTATTCATGAGAAGTAATGAAAGAAGCAACACTTCTCACGCCCCCTAGCACCGGCTTAAGCGGTATTCTACTTCAAAGCCACCTATATTGGGCTCGTTGGTCCCAAAGGACCAGTAAAAAATAACACTACTGAAGTTTACCAAGCAGTTACTTGAAAATCATACCGAGTCTAACAGTATATTACAATTGCAAATATTGGTCAATCAATAATGTTTGCTAATGAAACGATTTAAAATCGCGTCCAGTCCCTTTAATGTTAAAGACAACAAAACTAAAGTGGGAATTTAAGATTTAAGGAAATATACACTTCAAAATAGTCGTAAACATGGCCTGCATTCAGCTGCGTGATATCTGCATTGAAGTAATTCAGTCAAGGCTAGCACTAACAATCACCTTATTGAAAGAGAGGTTCAGAAAATATAACACAAACAAATGTCAAAATATGTTGAGTACGTTTAATGCAAAAGAAAAAAAATGTCCTCGTTCATGGTAATATAAGAATCTGATCCGAGTCCGATTCTGACTGGTACTTATCCGGACGAGGAGGTCTTTTGTTAGACAGTATTTTCAGTTAGTCTTTCTTAAGGCATTGTTGCAAATAAATTTACAACATAAACAAATTTAGACATTCTCTGCACCAATACCAGCTGGAGATTATATAGCTGACTTTGAGCGGATCTGTCTCAATGCACTCTTATACGATCCAAATAAAGATGCTTCGATTTAAACGATACGACACAGGTCCTGTGAATTGCGTGAATTGCAAGACATGGCGTAATATTAAGAGCAATGAAATTGCTTAAGTAAAATTGAAGAAACCACTGACGAAAGAACAGTTATGGAAATTATTTTCCACCACTATGGGTATTGCGCAGTGCGTACGACGTTCCACGAATATAAAGTTACATGTACATTAAATAAGCGGTAACGCGGATAATGTTCTATTAACAAGTTAATGTCAATAATATATGCACATTTTAACATACTTTACTTTGCTCCTTCTAACTTACCGTTTTCGCTGTCCTAGATTTCAAACTATGTATTTTAGGTAAGTATGTATTTTAGGTAAGTGAAAGATTGCCAGTTTGAATAGCTATGCAGTACTATGGCAGCGAATTTGGACACATAGAAGATTATGCTATCATTGTGTAGCATAGTTTTTATGCAAATCACCAACTGCGATATAAATTGATCTCCGTATTTAATAAAATACAAATATAATACAAATCTATCGGTATTCAGCAATTAAACATACAAAACATGTTTATAGCATTAAATTACATGAACATATAAAGATAGTGAGAATATAAACACCTACACCAATACCAGCTGAAGAGTGATGCAAGGACTGCAATGTTCTTGTTTAGAAGAATTTCCCTTTTAGTTTTGGTAACTGGTCCGCCGGCAGTATTAAAATAATTACACAATATGTTGGGCGGTCATTTCTTTTGCATATATAACCTCTATTCTAGGTTATCTGCATCCTTCCAACCAAAAAAAAAAATCAAAAAAAATGGCCACCCCTTTTGTAGTATTATCAATTAACAAATTTAACTCTTTAAACATCATATGAACATTACTTAATCGCGAGCGTAAGCTCGCCTTACGGTTAACGCGTTGTTGATTTTCTGAAATTGCCATACTAAGGCAATAAAAATCTTCGTCAAACCGCTAGAGTTATCTGCCCGTAAAGTTGCATCGTGCAAGTAAAACTGTGCACCGTGCAGGTGAATCGTATTTCTAGCACGTCGTTATAACCTCACATGAACGCCGAGCAGAGCGAGGTGTTATTCGAAGCAAAATAAAGCTAATTACACCGAGATTACATCGAGCGAAGCGACGTTATACAGCTAATTTCACCGAGCGAAACGAGGTCTTGTGCATTGAATATAACATACATGTAAATTAAGTTTGTTTTCGATTCTCTTCTCTTCTATTCAGTGCTTACTCCCTGATTCAACATATTTATTTTATTTATTTTTTACAATCTAATTTGTTAAAAAAAAAAAAAATCCACGATTTAATGCTTGATTACGTTTAAATAAAAGTGAATGCGTCAATATTTATCATTTAAAAAAATAAAGATAGAATATAATAGCCTGGTTCTCTGGCTTAAAATAGAATAGAATAGAATAACTTTTATTTTCCAATCAAGGACCATCACTGGCATTACACTCGCAGTACTAGGTACTACCTTTGTGAAGGGCAAATCTATAACCAGTCTTTGATTGCAGTAAAAGTATAAGTTAAAATGATTCATTTAGAAACACCAACAAATGTAAAAACAATCCAAAATATGAATCAAATTTGATGTAGAAGCACTCGAGCAGATGTTTTGATTTTGCATTGAGTTTAGAAAACTCCACTGATGTACACTGTAAGGCATAACAGTATGAGTATTGCACACATTATTTAATCGCTCTAGTCTATTAACTTAAAACGACGCTTGCCACTGTTCAGCAACAACAAAATCAACGATTTATGCTTGATTATGTTTAAATAAAAGTGATTGCGTCAATATGTAAGTTAGTTTTACTAGATCTATCTTTTTTGTATTAGATCTACATTCTTGAAAGCATTCCAATTTCATTGAAAATACAATATGACAAAAGGACTATGAAAGCTGGCTAAGCGCTGACCATCCTACCTAATAGTAATAAATGTCTGAGATTGAGTGAACTGTGTCATTGCTTTTTGTTCAAATTGTATTTAACGACCCACTGCGCCATTTAAGTCTCAATTACACTTATTTATAATAAAAATTCACCTGAAACAATAGTTATATGCAATAATAATTATTCGCCTACCTTTTTATTCTTAAATTGTTTATGCGAAACCAAAGGCGGTAAGTGAAATATCCTTTCTTTTACTTGAAAGCACAAACGTAAACCTTTTTTGTTCTTTGTAGACAAAGTGAAGCACCTTCTGTACTGTAAACGTAATAGTACGTCACCATTATGACAATTTTCAATGCTGATTACGTCAGTCAGTGACGTTCGACGCAATTTTAATTTCAAGAGGGGATGTAGAGAGTGGTGACTTGGGAACAAGGTATTAAACGAACTGATTATTTCAAATGACACATCATCAATGATTTGTTTGTTTGTTTGTATGGTGTTTTACGTCATTTTCAAGACATGTAAGGTTATATATGACGGTGGATTTTTGGGTGGTGAGGCAGACCACCCACTTGTCCTGGGTAGAACCAGTACTATAGAACCAGTACTATACACCTCCCGCCAACCGTAAGGATCGACACATCCTCACAAGTCGAGCTCCCAGTGGGATTCCAACCTGCAGCGGTGAGAGGCGAGAAGGTTTGCAACGCAACATTCAGTATCACATGAACCAATTCATTCCTACCTGATCATTGCTGCTAAGTGAAGGCATTTACATTTAGGAAATAGGATTAGATTGGATCATCCTGAGAAGTCTCATAAAAAAAAGTATGCATACATAATTATACTGATCATGCTTATTCAAGTTCACCTGACACTTACTCACTATTTTAGTCATTTTTTTCACAACTGTGGCCGATTTGCTTCACAATTATTATTATTAATTTATTTATTTTATTTAGTATTATTATTTTATTTATTTTGGCATTTCCATCACTTAAATTGTTCAATATTGTTTTGTTCTGGATATGTTCATAGAAGAAAGTTTATCTAAAATGTTTCATATTATCCTGCTCCCACAAAAACAATGCATGTATTCAATACTTTTTTCACAAATTAGGCAGTTTTCGCGCTTTTTTTCTCCACCAAAATGACCAGGCTAGGGTCGGGAGTCTTCACAATTTTTAGTGGGTAAAAGCCCCGCCAACATTACAATGGAAATCACACTGCAGTGCTTGGTTTGATTAAATTTAAACTTATTTATTTTACATCGATTTTAACGAAAGCTCTATGAACTTATTTGAATCACTCTCGATGTCTTCCTGGGTAGAACCAGTACTAAGCAATGCAGATAAAGTGTCTTGCTCAGGGACACAACGCAATGGCGGGAATCGAACTCACGACTTTTGGATCATGGATCCAACGCTCTACCACTAGACCACAGCGCTCCACGGTTTGATTTGGAAGTAATAGAGTATAATGTGTAGATCCCCATTTCGATTTCGAATAGTTATGCTTAAATAATTTGTTGAATTAGTATTTTTTATGTGATGATCGCAAAGTTTGTATGTGAATAGTAGTGGGTTGCGTTTTTTGTGTGTCCCATAGAACGGAGCAACTGAGTTGGGTTTAGAAAATCCCTATGTTATAAGGTATTACAGTACGAGTAATGTTACACAATGTAACCATTTTATTTACTTAAACCGACGCTCGCCATGAGGCAGTGCCTTATTCATATTAGCTTCGGAGAGAAACATATTTTAAAAACAGCTACAGTTGTATGTAAAAATAAGTATTATGTGCATGACATTAGATACTACTTTTACCACTGCGTGACTGCACGGGGAAATGACGTAAATCTGACTTGTATAGCTGCACAACTGTTGCCAGATAATTGATAAATGCATTTACCTGTGGATTAATTTACTACCTGTTCAAAGTTTTCTACGTCATCAAAAGAAATCTTATTCTCGCTTTCACAGATATTGCAATGTGTGAATTGTAAATATCTATTGTTATGTATTGATTTAGATTCAAATAAACATGTTCATGAAACAAAACATGGCCGGAGAACTTTAACCATTTTGGATTAAAGCCATTGTTGGCGTTAAAATCCATATTTGGGTTACTGATAATGTAATAGCTGACCATATTTGGGTCATTTGTTGATTGTTGTTGACCATATTTGGGTCATTTGATGAATGTTTTTGTTGTTGGCGAGACAAATCTCTTCATTTGAGGATTTATTATTGTTCACTACTGTGCTCTGCTTCTACCGGGTCCCATGTCCCCACTAGTGGCATGTCGCCGTATGTCGTGGTCACAGCAGTGTGTAGTAATTATTTTACGAGAAGATTGGAAGGAAAGCAACTAAATTTTAAATATCTGGCTTTGCCAGTGGCCTACTTTGCCACTGACCGTTCCAAGGCGGTAGCCCTATTGTCAACCCTTCTGTGTTTGTGATGTCGTTTGCATTTTTTATTACTTTTGTCTTTTCGTTTGTCTGTTTGCGTGTTTGTTTTTGTGTTTTGTGGTTGACTGTTGTCCTTGAATGCTGCTTTCCCTGTCCGATATTTTTATTCTTTTTTGAGAACATCTGAACCCAGGGTTCACTGAGTAAAGTTTTCATTCACTTCAAAACTTGGTCCATTTTTCAAAATTGTTTATTAGTATCGTGACTGCACATTTGATATGCACATTATGTTTATTGTTATATTATGCTGAAGCCATAAACACATTCGCAGCATCTTGTACACTGCTTCGCAGCATGACTGGAATGTAATACGCAGGTTTCCATATTGGTTACGTCATACTAGCGTGACGCGCGTCAGATTCCCGCCAAAACGAATTTGCATTCAAATTCAAAGTTATCTTCAAAATTGTGCAATTTCATTTAGCCGATTGCTCCATCTATAGTTTATTTACGTGAAAGCAGTGATAAAACCTTCATCTGTATTGTAAATAACAAACATGCAACGCAAATCATACATCAACACGTGTGGCAAGCGGCCATATTGTTTATGTAACAGTTAGTAACAGTGCACTATTTTCTGTGCCGTTGCCTTCCGGCTAACAGAATATGAAGATTTTGAACACACCGAAGCGCCGTGATACACACGAGGCGGGATCCCGAGGAATGACGGGATGGGCCGAGCGTTCACGATTGGTCATGAACAGTTTATTCCAATAAATATAAACGATTTCTTATGCCCCCGAATTTTTTTTCGGGGGCATATAGTAATCGCACCGTCTGTCTGTCCGTCCGGATTCTGTCCGTCTGTCCCTCCGTCCGTCCGTCATTCCGAAGTTCGTGTCCGGACCGTAACTTCACAACCCCTGCAGGGATTTTTAAATAACTTGGCACAAGTGATCACCATAACAAAATTATGTGTCCCCCGCAAAACCCAGGTCGGTACCTCAAAGGTCAAGGTCACACTTGAAGTTCATAGGTCAAAAACGGGTACGCAATTTTTATTATTGTGTTTTCTTTCACAGCCCATCTTCAATAATAAATAAATATGCAATTACTTTATATCAGATTTACTGAGAAGCACATCAATTCAAAATCGCTGTAATGAACAACAGGAATTTAATATCAGGATTTATATATATATGTTGAGAGAGTTTGCAAACATCTGGCCACAACAGAGGACCCAATTGATATCAAATGGTTCGCATACCAAGTCGGCGAGATCCCCATGCGGAATCGTACACCGAGTGTGGTTGTATGCATGTTACAGTATATGGTAAAATGATCAGTATATGTATATCCATAATAAGATCACATGCACACACAAGAAAGACAAGTTAATTCGTGACTGTACTAGATTTTAAACTAGAGCTAAACTATGTGTCAGCATAATTGTGCTAGTGTTTGTTTTCTCACCTATACGAACAAAACAATCTTTGTACAAATCTAAATATAGTTTATGTTGCCATGCTATTTTGTTGCCTTATAAGGTGTTCGAATAACCGCCAATTCCTTGAAATGCATTTGTTTTCGTGCTCTCAGACCATCAATTCCACGAAATCTTAATTTTGGTTTCATTTTCTGTAAATAGATTCTTTTTATAGAATGCTTTATCATCACAAGTTGTTTGTCGATATTATTTTCAATGTTATAAAAGTACAATTAACCTTTTTAATAAATGTTACAATTTACATTCGACAGCTTATTCGGCATTAAGCCATGAAGCAATATTGTTTATTCTATACATGCGTGAAACATATGATTAAAGACATATATAACCTTACATGTGTTGAAAATGACGTAAAACACAATACAAACAAACAAACAATCTACTAAAAAGAAAAGAGAAGCAAACAAAAATACATTTGCAGAATGTGTGAGAAGTTAAAATGAATGCATATTAGCGTAATTTAACTCCAAACTGCTCGTGTCTCACGCCCAATGCAATTCGTGAGACTTGACGGGTATATTAATACTTCGATCAGTGATGAAGTTTCATACTTATGAATAAATCTTTACTTTTTCTCAAGTTCACATTTGCACGAACACGAACTTGCACGACTGTTTGCAATTTCTAGAATCAGTGCAAATACACATACACATATTTGACCTCTAACGATTCGGACATGCAAAGTTGTCATTTATAGTTGGGCAATCAAACCTTATTTTAAAACATAATGTACACTAATATTGTACCCTAAATTTACTCAGATTGAATTGAAGTGTCGGAATGAGCGTATGTATTTAAACGTAAACACTCAATTGTAACACAAATGAAGCGTCGAATTTAACAGAAAATCCTTGAGAGGTTTGTAATTTAAGGGACCATGTGTCTGTATAACAATGTGTATGTGTATCGTGACATTCTTTTAAAGAAAAGAAAAATATAAACCTGCTGAATCATGATAGCCATGATGTAGCCGTTAGGCACCAATACAATACTTGTTTGTTTCTTGTGTTTTGTGTTGAGAATGAATACATTTACTGTGGTTGATCATGTTAAAATTAAAACTCCTTGGTCCGTATTCATAACGCTTCTTAGCAATATCTTAAGTCAAACGTTATCAAGTTATCAACACAATTTTCTATCGTTTTAAGTCATATTCTTTATATTTTAATAATGCTATGGATTAATAAAACCCACACATGTACTGTTCCGTTTAATGTTTCTGGCAAGCTCGACAACTAAGTTTTCCAAATGCCCCCTTAAGCCAGTGTAAAGCAACTACTGTATACCATAAGGCTAAGTATATTTCATATTGTATTTAATTACAAAATACCGTATTAACCGGTTTTATCGAACCACTTTTTTATATTTAAACATAGACCGACTCAAAATAGTGGACTATGACACAGTGTCAGTGTTGTCAATTAACATGTCGCCAGTTGTCAATAATTTATCCATTTCAACCAATCAAACCAGAGCGATACCTCCGACAAACAACAGCACGTGTATAAAGCACGTGCAACTATGTTATATAAACTATTGTCAATATACTCCGACATCAACAATAAGGCGGAGAATCTAAGTCAGTTGTATTCGACAAGATACCTTTTATGGAAGCCGGCGAATAAATTTGTGCTGATGTCGGAAGCAGAAGTAATAAACGGGGAACACTTTTATTTTGTGATGTGCAAATATACTATGTAACATGTACTATTTAGTACAGGGAAAAATCGTTGATTATCTCTTATATTTTCATATCCTTAAAGGCTGAACCCACTTCTAAAATTTGGCAAACGCAGATCTGTGCTTTAAACTCAAACAATATGTGTGTCTATCCATATACGAATAAAACCATCATAATATGTTTCAGTTTCACATGTAAAGTGCATATGCATTAATCTAGGACCCTTGATCCGCCTGAACAAACACTTTCGTAGACTAATTAAACCGAAGGTATTATGTGGCTTAATTTAATTTAATGCGTATGTACATTTCATATGAAACTGAAGCACGTGATGGGGGTTTTCATTTATATTTGGACTGACACCAATACCTCTCTTCCAGATCGCATTCCGCCACTTTAAGTGTAAATACATATTGAAAAGCGAATCCCTTGGAAGCAACAAACACGAGAGAAAAGTAGCAGACTCGGTTTTATTGAGTCTGTTCATAATGGTTAATATAAGATGCAACACCTCTCACGACCCCTAGCAACGACTTAATCGGTATTTTACTTTAAGTCAGAGAGGTTGGGCTTGATTGTCCCAAAGGAATAGTAAGTTATAACACTACTGATTTCTAGTCGGGGCGACATTTTACGGCCGCCACACAGCACTAAACCGTATAAACCGCTCCGCACATTCAATGGTGCCGGTTATAGGGTGTTTTAAATATGTCACGGGACATAAAACAATTTTTCTTCATTTCTGTCCTTTGATCAATATTCGTGTGCAGAGCGAACAAAGGAAGTTATTTACAATATTCGCAACCTTGCCAGGATGAGTCAGCTTACGACATGTTAAAGGGACTGGAGGCGATCTGGTACAAGTAAAGGCGTCAATCCAAATACGATTACAACCATGATAATGTGTTTCCGTCTCATATTTAATGTACATATGCATGAAACCAGGCACCATGTTTATTGTTAATAGTATGGCTGGAAGACTAGACGACTCGGCGAGCTGTTTATAATCATTATTATCAATTCATATTCATGATGCTTTAAGGACCTATTTTGTGATCGAAGTACACCTTATTTAAATTACATGTACACTTGTTAGCATTTATAGTCCCCTTTTAAACTAACGCTTCTGATTATATAAAGTAACACAAACAAGCGGAGTCGTCGATATTTCCAGACCAAACATTTTCACAATTAAACCAAATGTAAATACGGTTTCGCACATTTATTATGAAACTAATGCATACTATGAGTGTGTGTGTGTGTGTCATTCTAATGATTATAGTCCCTCCGCCATAAGCCATCAGAGAATCCAGGTACATGTAGGCACCATAGCGTGTCGACTTGATCTAGATGTGATGTGTAGAGGTGTCCGTCGTGATGGTCTGCATCGTTTCTCGTGTAGATGTGTAGATGGTGTGTCGCTTTTGCTCCGTGTAGTTGCGCTGGGGCGGTGCGTGTTGCCGGTGGTGTTACTGTTGTCTTCCTACATCCACTACGGTGTTGTTGTCTGACATCCGCTACTCCCACATCCGCTACTGGGCCGAGGGTACTGGTCTTGGGGAACACCACTGCCTCTTCATCCTACGATCCCGGCACGCCTTAAGTTTGCGTTGGCACGCAGGCGCTGACTCCTTCGCTCCGTGTACTGCACCAGTCTTCCACACTTCGGATCCGTTCAGATGATGAGCCGCCGAACACACATTCCATATTTACAAAGCCCACACATGTCATACCAAACATACAGACAAGTTGAAAGGCTGCAGACGCTCATCTAACTGCCTCTCTTCTACAATATCTGTTTCTGGCGATGTTTCACGGCGAGCGGGACAAAGGAGACGACACCGATCGTGGTCCACAGCACTATCTGGCGACCCTGTGTATATCCAGTACCAGTTCCCCAGCTGTGGTTCTATGATGGTTTTCATTTGTATTTTGATTGACATCAATCCTTTTTTCAGATGCAAATCAATCCGTATGCATACGGAACGCTATATTAAACGGAGTAGCGGTACAAAATCGTTAATTCATGATCACAACTATGGCTGCTAGTATAGTATTTGAAATGTGATTATTTAATATTGATCTACATGTATATCTAGTACATTATGAATGGGATTGCTCGTCTAAACTATTAGGAAAGGGAGGTAATGCAGCTTTACTGGTAAAACACTGCCAGAGTAGGCTATTTCTCTTCTCGGAAACGTTTTGTACACACTTAATATTATTCAAATGTGTATTTCACAAGTCAAATGTAGATTATCGTATAACTTCTTGAAGTAAAATGTATGTTATAACTTACTCTTAATTATGTCGATTAACAAAGGCCTCCACACAAACCTTTTCCATATTACTGACTCCTGGGGCGCAATTTGAACAAACTTGGTAGAGGACCTTAAGCTTATGCTACGTGCAGTATATGATAGTTCTATAGAGGTTTCAGAGAGGAGTAGTTCAGTCCCTAAATAAGTGTAGATAAAACATGCGAGTCTTGGACTGGGGAAGAATTTTACCCCAGGGTCATCATTTGATCAAACTTGTTAGAAGACCATAAACTTATGGGAAATGCATAATTTTAGTGAACGCTATATTAAACAGAGTAGCTGTACAAAATCGTTAATTCATGATCACAACTATGGCTGCTAGTATAGTATTTGAAATGTGACTATTTCATACTGATCTACATGTAATGAATGGGATTGCTCGTCTAATGTGAAACATATTAGGAAAGGGAGGTAATGCAGCTTTACTGATAAAACATTGCCAGAGTAGGCTATTTCCCTTCTCGGAAACTTAGCATTTGCTGTTTTCTGATTTAATTCAAAAGTCAAATGTAGCTTATCGTATAACTTCTTGTAGTAAGATTTATGTTATAAGTTACTCATAATTATGTAGATTAACAAAGATCTTCTCGCATATACCTTTTCCATATTGATGTCCCATTGGGCGCAATTTGAACAAACTTGGTAGAGGACCTTAAGCTTATGCTACTTGCAGTATATGATAGTTCTATATCTAGAGGTTTCAGAGAAGAGTATTTAAATTTCCCCTAACTAAATCTAGATAAAACACGCGAGTCCTGGACTGGGGCAGAATTTTACCCCAGGGTCATCATTTGAACAAACTTGGTAGAAGACCATAAGCTTATTATATGGGAAATGCATAATTTTATATTAAACCTCTGGTTCTTGTTGTTTTAGAGATCTGAAGAAGCTTTTTTTAAAGGTGCTACTATATAACTGTATTTAAAACTGTCCCACGGGTTGCGGTCAGATTTGACACCGGATTCAGATTTGACCCCAGATTCACCATTTGAACATACTTGGTATAGGAATATAAATTGCAGCAACATGCAATGTATATAAGAGCATTGTGGGTTCAGAGAACGAAGATATTTCAAACTTTTCCCGTTAAATGTCTATGCGAAACAAGCACAATTTCTCTGTATAACAACTCTGGACCGGCGCGGCCTTTTTTAACTCCATTTGAACAAACTTAATAGTCAAGGGATTATTGATCATTAATATAGACACAACTCTTGACATCTGTTGAGTGGTTCTTGAGAAGAAGTTTGTTTTAAGGTTCAACATTTAAGGGTTTGGATGTCACGCTAACCTAATTTTAACAAATTGGAAGAATTGACACTATGTCGGCGACCTGAATATTTAGTTTTAGATTCACGGTGATTGTTGTATTCCCCAAAATAGCGCCATCTGGCGGTCAAACTTGTGTACGCTGAAAGCGTTAAACCGTCTGTATTAACACAATCAAGTTATTTTAAGGTATGAATCATGGCGAATTTTGAAATGGTCAGACGTTTATGAAGCATGCATTTTCCTATTATACACTATTTGTTGTCAAGCATGGAACTACTGGTTTGACATTTTGTTGGTATCCCAATGGGTACAAACTATGAACGTCTTATCGCAGATTTGTTTCTGTATTTATCGGATACTCAGGCAGATGTCATCAAAATCCTTCATTCCCAGTTTTGGAGATCGCTGAGTCCGATATTTATGTATCTATAGATATCAGTGGTACATTCTCAAATACTTCGTTTTCTTACATTAACTTCAAATAGGTGGTTCCAATACTCCAGCATTTAAAGGTTCTGATTATTGTTTAGTCTTTTGTCTGTTACTTGTGATACGCAGCCTTAATAACCCCTGCTCCCAACTGAATAACAGTTTGTTTATTTCGCCTATTTTTTTCTCGTGTAGGGCAAAGCATTTTGTTAGAAACTGGGACCATACGCCATTGGACTGGGAATGGTAGGAAAATACCACATTGAATGTTCCATTTCACCGTCATGTGTATACCATCTTCGGGATGGCTAAACTTTTGTACTATTGACATTTTAAATATTGAGTTCTGCTCAACACGGGGCTAGAAGGCGTGAACGGTAGCAAACATTTTCCACTTCCGTTCATAAATAGTCTCAATTAAACCGAGACTGCAATATTTGTTATATTTATCGCGATTTCCAAATTTCCAATTGCATACTCTTCTTACAAAAACTAACAAAAACAAAACATCAATATGTATTTTTTTGATATCTTGAACATTGACAACCCTTTATTTTCTACTATGGTTAATAATTTCTTTTCTAAAGAACTTCAACCACATAAAGCTAAGATTCCTGATATTGTCGCCTCTTTTCACGATTTACATCTCTCGATTGAAACAGGAGAAAAAATAAACACAATCTATGACAAGAGAAATGATTTTAATTTTGACAGTGTTAATTATCCCAATTTAGACGGTGATGTTCTCCGAGGAACTTCTTATGGGTTTTATGTTTCTCGACTTATTCGTTTTAAGAGCTTGTAGTCGAGTTGAGAACTTCAATATTCGTAACCTTAGTATAATTAAAAAGCTACTCCATCAGGGCTACCGTGACCATAAACTTCGAAAAACCGTTGTATTTTATCGTAGCTTTGATCTACTTTTAAAATTTAATAGTAGTTTAACAAATCTTCTGCGATAAGGCCTATATCAACCTTATTTCTATGATGACGTGATTACAAATACTTCGTAATATACTTGAAATGATCACGTTTACTGTGTATTCAATCATGGGATTTAGTACCCTTAATGGTTTATTCTCTTGCTGCTCTTGCCGTGCAATAGTAATTGTTTTTTGTTGAGAATTTGTATGTAGATGATGGTGAAAATATATGGAAAAACTGTAGAAAATATCGTTCAGCGGCTTTCTTTTGAATTTTGTTTCCATCAGATTTCAAACGTGTGATATAGTTCTCAATACAAAGGATTTTTCTACAGGGCTAACGCCAGTTGAGCATCAACGATATATAGAGAATATCATGTTTGTGCCAGATCCTATCCAGTTGTTTATAAGGTGAGGATGAGAAAAAAATGAAGTCCGAGGCTGTGCCGACGGCTTCATTTGTTTCGTGCCTAACCTGATAAACTGGATAGGATCAGGCACTTACATGATATTCTATTTATGTTGATCGTTTAAAATCATTTAATTTACCTTTATTCCCATTTTTTCCACAATATTTTCCGTTCAAAACTACCCAGATGTCATCAAATATACCCTGACGTCATCAAAAGAGGAGCTGACGTCATTAAAAGAAGTGCACCTGACGGGATATGAACTTAACTGCCGAGATAAGGTTTTATCTTCTCGGCAGAATTAAGCAGATCGACATGATAAAATAACAACAGTGATGATCTCTAATTATACTTGATGCTTCTATACAAACAAACCAAACACTTGTTATGTCTTTGTATGGGACAGAGTCTTAATTGATTTGTTAATAAACCCCATCGAAATGGGCTTCAGCACATTTAAACAAATGATTGAGGATAAGATCCCAAAGAAATTAAATGTCGATTTTATAAAATAAACTGCTGAGAGATATACATAATTCCCTTGATGCTATTTTTTTACCATCATCTACATATTACACATTCTCAAAAAAATACAATTCACGAGTTAAAGGGGTTTTGTATTTCAAAATATGGACTATTAATAGAATTGTAATAGTTCACCAGCTAATTGTGATTCGTTTGTCGATAGGAAATATTACAAAACCAGTTTAAAGGGCTACACTGAAATTGAATCCTGTTAGCATCGTTTATTCATATCAGTGGCTTTTTTATTTCTACAAATGGCACCTTGATAATAGCAATTCGAGTGTGTTAAAGCAGTTCATGTCATATTAAAGAGACGCATGGCAATCTTGACTTTTATTCAAATATTAAAAGTTGCTCCTCGATTTAGTTATCCTGCGTGATTTTGACTTTAAAACTGCTTGCTAATAATTAAATAAAAATTGAGATTTCAATTTTCTTAACTATTTTACCAATTTTTAAATATATTATTGGTGCAATATTATAAAAATTAAGTATAAATAAAAACAATTTGCTTTGAAATATTCTAACAATTAATATTAATGATTGAACAAATGCAAGTTAAGAGAAAACCTAACGGAACGCCATGGTTTTTTAAAAAATCAAGATTGCCGTGTGTCCCTTTAACGG